>NDFZ01005092.1:222262-304336 GCA_002192655.3 Mamestra configurata | reverse complement strand
TTCAAAAGTGCCGTTTAATGGCCTAATTGAAATAAACGTTTTGACTTTTGACTTTTTTGACACGAAGGTGAAGAAAAATAAAATCAAAAGCCATGTATTAATTAGACTGAAAAGCCAACACATTTGATCGTCAAAGTTTTACATAAAGTCAGTCCCTCAAAACGGCCGCCCGTCACCTATTCCTAGTGTTTTAGCTGGGAAGAAGAAGTGGCGCAACAAACTCCCCAGCAACAAATCTATCTGTCAAGTTGGAAGAATTTGAATTCATACAATAGTAGTATTCTCGGCACGTTCACGGATGACAGCAATATTTAATTAGATAAATTAGTTCGGTGAACGTTGACTTAGGCTACCTAAGTAAAAATAGTTACACATTTTTGCAAATAGTTTGCATTTACAATGCACATGCATTGTAATTTACTTTTTAATAAAAATATATTAAAGGTACCTATGCAAAATTATTTACATTAAATCACACAGGAAAATAAAACACTGTCCCTGTCTGAATAGGTTATAAAACAGAGTCGCTATCCTATCGCTAAGTAAGAAATACGCAGAGGCGCGTATTTCTTACTTCTTCTAAACCAAGCAACGGATTTTGATCGTTTTCTCTTGGCGGTTATCACATTGCACCGGACACCGCTCCGGTGTGCGTTGCTGCGGTTTTTTTTTTATCTTTACACACTCATGCCACGGTTGCGGAATTTGTTCGAAAGAGTCACCGCGGCATTGGAACGCAAATGGCTTTAGAAGGAACACGGATGGGTTTTAGTCAGTAAGAGTCTGACACGCGCTCCCGCTCCACCCAGACCGGAAGAAGTCATTTGATGATATCCCATTCTTAAAAAAAAAAGATTAAACACACTCACACCGCATCTCCCTGCGGTTTTAAAGAGTCTACAGTCTAAAGTTAAAAACCGCAGCATCGCACACCGGAGCGGTGTCAGGTGACCCCTAGTCAATCATAAAACAGTAGGAGTAAGACAACTACATACAAGTATTCTCTTCATCTTCATAGATGGACAGGGTCTAGGGAACGCTCAGTCCATAGCCATACCTACTTCTATTTCTATTTTACTTAAGTAGGTACCTCCTCTACAAAGAATAATTTTCAATTATAATAAAATGTTGGAGTACCAACAGTATAAAGTTGAAAATTTTTTGTTCTATTAAATGAATTGGTACCGAGAATGACGCTTAAATGCACCTTAGTGCCGCAATGGCATAGATTTCTAGGAATACTAATTTTATCCATTTCAATTTCGGTCTCCATAGCTTTTTTCTATGAATAGGTAAGCAAGTAGGTAGCAAGGTATTAATAATACCTTGTTTATGGTTAAAAACGCTTATGTAGATTGATGGAAAATCTAAATAAAGCCACAGTACAGGAAGAACGACGACACGGAAAACTGTGTGAGTTGCTGCGCAGTAGCAAATTCACGTACAGCAGGGGTGAAATGTGCAGTACGGCGCGGCGGCGCTATGAAAAGAGGACTTCACAAACGACATTAAGTTTGAATTGATTGCTAAGTTACCTACTTAAGTTTTCTAGGAGAGTGAGGCATCATGTTCACCTAAGTGTCATTCTTGTTGCATTGATAATGCTATAAACACAGCATCGATCTAACCTACAAAACAAATAAAACATAAACAAACCTAAAATTTAGTTTATTAAACCTGCCATTAGAACTAACAAATATCGCTAAATCTCAGTTCCATTCGAAACGCGAACGCCTGATACGATTGTAATAGCAATCGTACGTGTAATCAGATATGCGTGCTCGACGCGATCAATAGGCAATTTGCATTAATTATACGCTAACTATTATTAGACGTGCTCCCCATATTATTATAATAAATAATAAACTAGGTTTTGTTCGTGGCCCCACTATCGGGTATTCAGTGTTTGTGTTGCGATCGTATCTAACGGTATTTATGAAGCTTTCGTGTTAGCGCTCTGAAATACCTTTTCATTGTTTTGATAATGTCATTAACGCCTAATATAGTACTGTAAGAGGCTTACGATTGAATTATAGGTATTTATAAGCTGGACAAAAATAGATATTTGTTAATACCTACTTAAGCCTTGCGTTAATGCCCTAGTTCTGTACCAACCTACTTATACATAATCGTTCACGGGCGAATGGAAGACGATCATGTAGGTATGTCTGGAACTCTGGAGTTCGTCGAGTTGAATGTGTGACCTTTAAACCATTTTTTGGCGATAACCGTTTTTAAAACCGATGAATAAATAACCAGGTAATAGGTATCCTTACAATAATACGAATCGTTAGTTTTCTAACTTGAGGTTGTCCGACCATAATAATCTCTCAGAGCACACATTCAGACTACGGGCTGCTACTGAAATGCCCGATGGAATAACTCAGTAACACTTTGCCCGACCCGGGCATCGAACCCAGCACCTTGTCCTAAGTAGTAAGAAGCACATAATAGCATCGCCGTTTATGAAATATAAACAAAACAAAAATCGTATCTACTGAGTATTAAACTTGAATCAATAAAAC
Source organism: Mamestra configurata (assembly GCA_002192655.3). Classification (NCBI taxonomy): domain Eukaryota; kingdom Metazoa; phylum Arthropoda; class Insecta; order Lepidoptera; family Noctuidae; genus Mamestra; species Mamestra configurata. Next base: position 301,811 of record NDFZ01005092.1, on the reverse strand, counting down.
GTAACACAGTTTCACTGATACACCACTAGATGGCGCTACTAGTTCGTTCACAGATCATTAACATTATCACGATATACTATTGTTTCTTACTGGTTAACTAGTTTTAAAGTACTTATACTTTATCATAACGCCAATATTTTTCAAAATTGCAGGATTGAGTAATCGAGTTATTAATAGATAAAGAAAGGTCAGTTATTTATATAAAACGCACTCTATGTTAATATAAACTGGGGGAATACATTGATGATAAAAATACTTGGCACAATGCTAGTTCGCTCCACAGCAACTAATGCCTGGTCTCTGAGGTTTTTATCGGAAGTTTATCTGTCTACCTTGTGGACTTGTGCTCACATAATATTTAATCGATTGATCAATGTATGTATTCAAAATATTGTACAACTTATATTTGAAATCTATCATCAATATTTAACATCTCTATTACGCCACTAGATGGCGCTACTAGTTCATTCGTAGAACATTGTCGTTTCGTAGCGACTACAATAACGTCATTAATTACTAACCGGTTATCGACATAGCTACTGTAATTTATTACTAACAAGTATATAACTATGACGGGTTTACTGTATAACATCACGCATGTATTCTTCAAAGGGTGGGCAGAGCTATGTAAGCGCACATTTTACCATCTTCATATCCGCCGAAAGACGTCCACAGCTGGACATAGGCCCAAGGGTCGCCACAAGAACCGGTCCTGCGCGCCTCGCAACCATCGGCTACCCGCGACCCTCACCAGGTCATCGGTCCACCTTGTGGGTGGCCTTCCAACGCTGCGTCTTCCGGTACGCGGTCGCTACTCCTTAGAACTTTTTGGCCCNTGTAAGCGCACATTTTACCATCTTCATATCCGCCGAAAGACGTCCACAGCTGGACATAGGCCCAAGGGTCGCCACAAGAACCGGTCCTGCGCGCCTCGCAACCATCGGCTACCCGCGACCCTCACCAGGTCATCGGTCCACCTTGTGGGTGGCCTTCCAACGCTGCGTCTTCCGGTACGCGGTCGCTACTCCTTAGAACTTTTTGGCCCCATCGACCATCTGTTCTGCGAGCAATGTGCCCTGCCCTCTGCCACTTCAGTTTGGCGATCCTTCGGGCTATGTCGGTAAACTTGGTTCTCTTGCGGATATCATCATTCCTGATTCGATCACGTAAGGAAACTCTGAGCGTTGCTCTCTCCATTGCCGTTTGGGGGACTTGACTAGATAATAATGTTATGGTGATAACAGTTAGAACCAGGAAAAATCCAGACAAAACAGTAGCCACTGAAAATGGTAGGTAACCAGAAAAATCTATATCACTGCCAGATTCGTGGTTCAAACCGACCGCTCGCTCAGAATGAGCGCTTTCTTACTAATAAACTAAGCATGTGGAACAAAACAACTGCCTTTTTTAACCAGTCGGTTCCTGAATTGAGCATTTTAAAGCTAAAAACTACACTTAAGTGTCAAACGACCGGATTACATGCTAAAAGTAGTGTTTGCCACATTCATAAAGTTTAATTTGATAGGGTATTAGTAGAGTTTGGTAGGGTAGTAAGTAGATATCATCGATCGATGGTAGAATGAATTAGTCGACGTCGATAGATAGTTTTTACTTCTTTCTTAGATCAGCCAAAGCTACCACACCAATCGATCAACGTCGATCGATGTGTGGGAGCTCGATGGCATCGATCGATTGGTGTAAAAACATCCCTTACCCTCACTCAGAATTTTCTCGTATATTTAAGGACCGTTTGCATTCGCAGCGCACTCGCAAACCGTTTCAACACCTCTAATTTCCCTAAATTTTGATATTTTTTGACATTCTTGCTGAGATGATATTGCGATTTGAAATAATGAGTTTTAAGAACGAGAATTTGGCCTTCTGGGGTAAAAAATATGAGTCATATCAACAGTAACTCGTCGAGGATAATAGTTCGATATAGAAAGAAACACACTACCTATATGTATTTCTCTATGGTGACTCATGAATGAAACAGTTATAGAATAACATTGCGAGAACTGTTCCGTGCCATAGGAGTCATGGTGTAACTATTGACTGTGAAAGTTGTTCGCCTATTATAGTTGAGATTTAGTACTCAAGTGTTTGTGAGTCATCCTTAGTTATAACCTGGTTTTACTCGCCTATTACGTAGGAAAACTTTTTCGAGTAGTCCACAATTTCTCGAACCGACACGGAGATATTATAGACTATCAAATTTTGATGCGTAAAAAAGTATTCCAAATGTTGACAATTTATCGAGATTTTACAATCTCTCAAGTTATTTTATAATCTTACGGAGTTTGCTATTTTGCAGTGACATATACAAAGCGATGTTTTCATTTTCATAATTTATCGAGAAATCATAATCGAATAAAGATTTATTACAATCTTACGGAGTCTATAATTTTCCGCTGTCATATCTATTCGTGATTATGTACCTATTTACCATCTAAGCATTAAAATGTCTGGCAAAATTTTTGAGAGATCTGACTTATGTCAGAGATTTGGAAACGAGTGTAGTCGAATCACGAATAAAACAAGTCAAGAAAAACGACTGACTGATAAAAAATATTTTACCTCTAACGTGCGTTTGAATAGTCACGTTTATATTGCCGTAATTTTCGTTCTAGAACCAGACTATTTATGTAGAGGTGGAACCTACTTCTTTGTCCTTATTAGGTACCTATTTAAAGGTGACGACCAACAAGAAAAACTTGAAAATGAGTCATTAGATTACCACAAAAAGAAAAACCAACCGTTCCCATCACAATGCCTATTATTTTATAGCATAATTTTACGTAATCATTTCTTATAAAAAAAAATTGTACAATTATTACTTAGTTGGTACAGTTATGTAGGCACAAAGACGAATCACTTTGTTAATGAAGTTTTAATTAATTACCACAAACTTGTAGCTGACAAACAACAACAAGAACGGTTTCAGTAATTAAATATTTACAGTACTCTTAGTTTTGTAATTTTCTATGAAAGCACTTCTACAATCTACATGCTCTTTTTTAAATCTAAATTTTTCTAGACACACGGCAGTGTGTCAGCCAAGTTGGTTAAACCGTTGGCCATGGTTTATATCACACTTGAATAAATAACTTGGAATTCTTTAACATTTCTTTTTGTAGGGTTTAATTATTGGTGATCATATTACAATACTTCGGACCAGTGTTTCCCAAACATTGTTCTGCCATGGCCCGGTAATTTACACACTGCCCCTTCGTGACCCACTCAATATTTTTATATAAAAATAAAAGTTAAGTAAAATAATACACATTTATTGTTATTAGAAATATGCTTATATTACTATTAATTTTGTTTTCTAATATTTCGGTATCGCTTATCTAAACTAATATTATAAAGAGAAAAGATTTGTTTGTTTGTTACGATTTGGCTCAAAAATTTAGAACCGATTTTAAAAATCCTTTCACCGTTAGAAAGCTACATCTTCACCGAGTAACATAGGTTATATTTAATTCCAGAAATAATTAGGGATCCCTACTAAAACTTAAATTATGTAACCCAAGGTATAAAAAAATTGTCATAAATTGTCTTTCATCGCATGCGCTGCGAAAACTATTGATGATACATAAAAATAATATACTACATAATTAAAGTACTCATTATTACCTAGATAAAAGTTTACGAGGCTATACGTCTAACTGTTGTGGTTAAGTCACAATGGCCGCTTTTTGTTAAAATTATTCAATCAAAGCCCATTTGGAAAGAAAAAGTGATGATTAGATATTAATCCTTATCCATTTAAATGGTTTGATAATTATAATTAAGGTGGATTATATTCATGTAAATTCCACTATAAATTATTCAAATTGGACCCTGACGAGGTGAACGGGGTGGATAGTTGCGCTGATCATGAGACCACAGAACCCGCAGCAGAAATGGCTGGGCAATAAATGAAAATCATTTTGCTTAATTTTCCAAAACTAAAGGGGGTAGAGCGGGCGTTGAAGTTTGTGGAGTAAGTACCTACTAAATCCGCGCGGACGAAGTCGCAGGCGAAGTGCTAGTTTAGTGAAATATTTTTAAAACAAGGCGGGAATGCTGCGACCCGGTATTTTGTTTTGATGTCCCGGTACCGGGTCGAGACCACCAAATAGGAAACGCTGCTTCAGACAGCAGTTTATTACCTACTACTCTAGGACAGGTCGCTAATGCCTATATTACAATGACTACCATTGGAATTAAAATTACCTAGCAAGTACTTACAAACCCTGCCAGGGTTGCGGAATTTGTTCGAAAGAGTCACCGCGGCCCTGGAACGCAAAGGGCTTTAGAAGGAACACGGATGGGTTTTAGTCAGTAAGAGTCTCACACGCCCTTCCGCTCCACCCCGAGCAGAAGTCATTTGATGATTTACCATCCTTAAAAAAAATAACAACTTACAAACCACAAATCAAAACGGGCTGATACAGAGAATTTACATCTATGGTCATTTGAATTACCCAAACCAGAGTACGAACACACACTCTGCCGCTGGCTTAGCTCTTACAACCGCTGAACGAAGTATTTCCTACTTATTAATTACTTAATTCATTATCGTACAAACTTGTATGACACATAGCACAGAATGTCGTTGACATGAGTAATCTCATACAAATCTCATACATGTGAGTCATACCACAGAATATATAATAGTACTACGGTCATACTCTGACTCAATCAAACACAGTTACATGCGGAACTTTAGATTATATACGTACAGCCTGTTGTATGAGAGTTTATTGTTTGAGGATAATTGAAGATATTATCCTTTCGGTGTAGGTATTTCTGAAGATGGAAAAACCTAATTTTGGTTTTTGATAAATTTTTACTCCTACTACTAGTACGCCAACGCGTGCTATATGAAATAATGTTTTTTTATTTTTTTATTTGTTTTTTATTCAGAAACACATTTACAAAAATTTTGCCAAACTGCATAACAGTTGTTCTCGTTAACAATTCTAAAAATGTTGTTTTACAAACATACGTGTGTGTTGCTAAAACTTTTTTTAATTTTTTTTTTCCATTGCCTATTGTGTCCAATTGCTGGGCAAAGGCCTCCCCCATATCCTTCAAGACATTCTTTTCTTGCGCCACCTTGAATCAGCCTTCGCGGTGTGCATCCAAATCATCTCGCCACCGCTTTCTGGGCCGGCCTCGGCGACGCCGTCCATCCTCTGGCACCCATTGCGTGGAGACTTTTGCCCAGCGGTCACTATGTATGCGATTTCGCTAAAACTTATCCAAGTTGAATTAAATTTAAATTACTAAACCAATTATTACTAATTTAAAGTACTTATGCAATTTTTATTACCAACTGCTACAAAAAAGGGTAGTCGTTTTTTGTAGCAGTTGGTAATAATATAATTTGGATTTTACACAATCATGTTATCAACTTCGGTGGTAACTCATTTACTATCGTTTTCGATTCTAGGCTACTCTCTATGTACAGCTTGATTCTTAGCATCATGACTGTTTCCAATATAAGGGTAGACAGACAAGTTCGATTATGTCCGGATTTTGAATTAATATTGTTCTAGATCAATTTCTATGAATAATCGGCCCGTCGCATTATAACATTGTCGCATCGCGCATGTCAGAGGTAGCCTTTACGTGTCATGAGTTTATGTTATGAGGACTGGGTGGTAAGGTATCTACTAGGTACTACAGTTTTATAAACCTACCTGCCTTGCCTTCCAAACCACTCCGCTACTGAATGTCGAAGTTTGAAATGTCGACGTATGTTAGTTCTAAAGTACAGGATCTCGATGTACGCCAGTTCGAAAGTTCACTGGAGCGAAGTATGCAAGGCCGACGTATCGTTAGTTAGAAAGCATACGAGTGCGATGTACGCCAGTTCGAAATTACCCTGGTTAGGTTAGGTTAGAACTGTGACCAACTACGCAGCAGCAGCAGCGGCCGGCGAGCGCTACCTCGAAATTGGTCGCGAAATTTTTCTAAGTATTTTTTTCATAGTGCCCCCACGACACTCTGACCTCCTGACGAATCTAATTAGGATAATCTAACTTAACGATACGTCGGCCTTGCATACTTCGCTCCAGTGAACTTTCGAACTGGCGTACATCGAGATCCTGTACTTTAGAACTAACATACGTCGACATTTCAAACTTCGACATTCAGTAGCGGAGTCCTTCCAAACTGTGCTAGGGTCGGCTTCCAGGCTGACTGGATGCGGCTGAGTACCAGTATTTTACACGAAGCGACTGTCTATCCGACCTCCGCACCCCAGTAACTGCGTAACACGATACCTCTCAGCAAGACTGGTGTCAGATTTTCTCATTTCTAATTACCCGTAAAGACAGAAAAATATCTACAAAAGAGATCTAGGACCAACGGTTTAACGTGCTATCCGAGGCATTGGAGGTAATGGATTGTCTCCGATCCATAGAACGACCTTAGCTAGTGCCGCTTGACCTTGAAGATCGATCCGTGCGGAACTTCTATTAAACATTTTGTCTGAGCTGGGTCTGGACTCTTGGTCATAGCCTCTCTTCAGAACGACTGCGCGATTGAACTAAGCGCAAAAGTCTCAAACACTACTTCCCCTCGAAAACAAATGTGAATCACAGACAATTCGCTTACATCGACAAAAAAAATGGTAACGACAGCTTTACCACTTTTTCCAAACTTCCAACTTTTCCAAACATCTGGCGTTACATCCCTTCAGATCCTTAGAGATTCACACATATCTGACTCAACCCTTTAAATAAATAGCCCGAGAAATGCGGGCAATAAATAATAGCCCGCGCTAGTAAAATATTGCCCGAACTATGCACGTGAATATAATAGGGCTGGGAATTTGTCTAGGATAAAAATTACTTTTTATATTGCCCGGGATTTCGGGAGGTGTGAGTATAAATTGAGGGTTCGTTGGCAGTATTTTATTTTTGGAGTTCTGTGTTTTGGTAAAATAATATGAAGTCAAGCGTAGCGGGCTTCTGTTGTTTGTTACAACAATGATTAGAATAACGACATCACCAGTTTGTAGGTTATTGTGAAGAAGCGGGCACCTCCTTCTGCGAAGTAGTAATGCTAGCAAAGGAGGAGGCGGGCTGCGCGAGGGAAAGACAAGGCCTTCGCCCCAACCGCCGCTACAGAAGAAGACGCCCCGGGTGTCGGGAGTCGCAGTGTGATCCCCGGCCATCGTAGGCGCGGGCCTGCGGACGACGAGCGATGGTTGGCTCTCTGTCCGAGCACCACCGGGCCGGGTCCATGGCCCGTTAAGTGCCACACGCCTCAAAGAGATGTCAGCATAGAAGACGGGGCTCGCTAGGGCCAGAGTCTGCTAGAGTTGCGGAATTTGTTCGAAATAGTCACCGCGGCCCTGTAACGCAAAGGGCTTTCGAAGGAACACGGATGGGTTTTAGTCAGTAAGAGTCGAACACGCCCTTGACGCCTGAAGTCATTTGATCATTTTCCATCCTTAAAAAAAAGGTTATTGTGAAGAGTTTCTTACCCTGTGATACTGCAAAATGCTTACTTACATATTACATCATACAGTCATTCCATCTTGTTTGAATGGATTGACAGCTCGCTTCACGTTTACTTCTCCTAAGCTTTCACTTTGAGAGGTTTACAGAAATATACTTCTGTTAGGAAAATGTATCAGTCGGTTAGCACGCTAGCTTGTTAGAGGTCTAGTTGTTTTCCGTGGTTGCATACAATAGATTATGTCAGTGCTTTCAATACATGGATGACTTTGCTGGATGGAAGTATAGAACAGTTATTTTGTTAAAGAATATGTTGTACTGCCTGTACATAAATCACTAAAGGATTGTCACTCATTGAACTTTTAATTTTTGTGTTAAAGCCACAGTTAACAGTAGTTCCTTTTGTTTTTATTCCATCCCGAATTAAACAAATAGAAGTCTCCTGCATAATCAACAGTTTTTGAACGTAATCAACAGAATATGGGACCCTCTTTGCACCCAATTAGCCACACTAGATAGAAAGCGGTTCTTTTCCGAGCGAGCGTCTCTAATAGAGAGGGGACTGTATCGGGACATCGCCGGGACACTGCCGGGACTGGGAGTCCGGGACATATCGCATCCATACGTGATTAGTTCGGCGCAGTCAGCAAGACGTGTAATTACTGCTATCCCGGGGTTTTGGACACAGTGAAGAATTAAAGAGTAGTACAAGTTGGCGAAATTTTTTTTCATTCGAATGAGCCCGCTCTAAATCGTGCCTGATTTTCTGAACTCAGTAATGTAACTAGTCGCTAAGCGACAATGCTTTTTCATCTAATTTTTTAAAACTTACCTGGTAAGTGATCTAGACTCGTTCGTTTCATCGCTGACCTCGTCTGGTCAACGATGGAGTCCAGATGCAATTTGTGATTTATAAAATACATTGCTTTATCGTTTCAAAAGACAAGAGATGCAATATTAATATATAAATGGCACTCATAAATGGAAATAGACAAAACAATCCAAAAAACAACTCTCTTATTGAGAGTGCCCCATCCGAGAAGATTTTATTCGTCCCGGGATTTTCATGTTACGTTATAAAAGGCTGATAAATGATTCCTAAAAATCTTTTATGCATTTTGTACTATCAATTCTTCGTGATAAAAGAACAGTTCGTCGAGTATTTTTAAAATCTCCAAATAAAACTGATAAAATGGCCATCGCACCGAATAGTCAGAAAAGATTACAATATATTGCAGTTGCAAACAGATTTAACCCAATTTTCAACGAATATTGAGGTCAATGCAAGCTCACAAAGAACACAGAGTAAATAAGGTGCAGAAGGTCAACTTCATACAACTAACGAGCAAGTATGCACACATAGACACGCTTTACGTACAGCGAGTGCCAGCGCACTCGCGACCGGCATTTGTTTGATCCATTGTCCATGTGTGCGGGCGCCTGTTTTCGCTCGCTGTAAGAGCTCCTTACAGCCTTCATTTGCATAGCCTTCTCCCAACTATATTGGGGTAGGCTTCCAGTTAAACCGGATTCATCTGAATACCAGTTTTTTACATGGAGCGACTTCCCATCTGACCTCCACTACCTAGTTGCTTGGTAACAGCGTACTCTATGGCAAGACTGGTGTCAGATTTTCTGGCTTCTGGCAATACGTAACGACTGCCAAAAATCTACAAATGACAGCCGGGCCCCACGTTTTAACGTGTTTTCCGAGGCACGGAGGAATCTCGGTACATTAAGATGTTCACCCGTACACGGACCGACTTTGGCGCAGCGTTTGCTTAACGTGACTTTATCTGAGGATCGATCCGTGTGGATGTTATTATTTTGCCACAAGCTCTCTATGGAGCTGACTTTCTGTTACCAAATTCTATTTTGTCCGGAGAACCTGTACAAACGCGCGGTATTATTTAATTAATTCGATCCCGGGATACCGGTCTTTGTTTGTGGATTAACAGTGGCACAACACTGTGGGTATATTCAATGTATGCAGTATAGTGGTATTTAATTATTTCAAGCGGGTATGATACGCTTAAAGTGTATTAGTATCGGTATTTTGAAAGTTTGGTACGTTAACGAGGGAATCAATCGATTTGATTGTGGTGATAAATTTGTGTATTAGTAATGCTTTAATTTATTCAGCTTTTGGATTCTAGTCACAAATAATCTGTTTAAAAGCAAGTTTTTTTGGTATTCAAAAGTACACTGTTGAATGTCAACAACATATTTTAAAATCTTATTAAAATTAATTATTTGAATCTGGTGTTACAAAACTTTTTAACATATAACTGCAGTGCTATTCTGTACAAATGTCACTGTGAATGAGAGAGAGAAAGAGACGTGAACTCTCAATCTCTAGCTTTAGGTGCAATGACAGCTCACTTCACCAAACTGTGAACGGTGAGATTCACTTAACGACAGAATCGTCCGGCTGTTATCTTCCAGCCGGATCGGTTAAATTGGAGCCTTTACTCAATCCTGTCATAGTTTACAGACGATTAAGATATGTAATGTACATCGTCTTATCTTATCGTTGTACCTGTCTCCGTACCTAAAATTCTTTATCGCAAATTATTATATTATAATTTATTGTTGTTCTATTCATCAGTAATTTAATCAATTATTTATAATAAGAATAAAGTTTATTTGTTCCTTGCTACAAAATTAGCTTAAAACTATAATAATTTATCTTAGAAATATTTCTACAACATAATTATTTATTTGTAACTATTTTGACATAGGTACAGTTTGTTTATCGGAGTATCCCAAACTAGGCAGATTCTGTAACTTGGGGACCTTGACCTTAGACCTTATTTAACTCGTCCAACTTTTAGAAGAAGCTTTGTTAACAAAAAAGCGTTTCATTAATTCTCCTTTGTAGGCCCTTGGCCCAGTTATAAATTCAAATTCAAATTCATTTATTTCAATCAATTTTAGATCATAACAAAGGTTGACTGGTAGAGAATGCCTTGATGCATTAAGTTACTATTGTACATAAAGTTTAAATAAATAAATAACATTCGCATTAAATTTCAATTAAAATAAATATACATAAAAACAATCGAATGAATTACTTAATAAAATTTAAAATACAATATTGGAAACAAGTCATAAAATTAAATTAAAATCACATTTATATATATAAATTAAAATTCACAAGATCACACGAACACAAAAACAATATACATAATTAGACAAAAGCCTGAGTCATTTGTCTGTTTGTCATTAAATTAATCATATAACAATGATTAATGTAATGACAATCAAACCTGTTCGCCAATGCACTCAGGATGCCATTAGAGGTGGCCCGGAGCCTGCGCCCCAGAGATGCACACCGCTTTCGCATCGTCGTGTACTACTCGTGCGAGTTAACTTAGCACCTGGCTCGAATGACGTTTTGAGGTTTTAATTTAAATTGAACAATTCGATTTCGATGAAAATAATATAAACGCAACGGTAACAGTGATGCTAACTCGTATATATTGTTTTCATCGAAATCGAATTGTTCAATTTAAATTAAAACATCAAAACGTCATTCGAGCCAGGTGCTAAGTTAACTCGCACGAGTAGTAGAAACAGTCGACACGGGCGTCGGCGAACATCCCCGACGCGCTGCAGTGCCGGGGCAACCCCAACAACATCCTGAATGCATTATTATACTGTACACGGAGAGCGTTGTACTGCTTTTGAGTATATGACACCCACAGGCTGGCCGTGTACAGGGACGTACAAAACGCTCTAAAAAGAGTTATTTTGACAGCTCCCGAGCAACGTGCAAACCTGCGGGAAATCATATTAGCCCTCACAGACAACGCTCTCCGCTCCCTATCAATGTCTACACCGTCCCTCAGGTCAGAGGTCACGATATGCCCGAGGTATTTAAACTGTTCCACTCTTTTTAAACAGACCCCGTTTAATCTAATAGGTGGAACAGAATCTGGGCATCTCCGGCCCCTGGCCCGAAAGACCATGCATTCACTTTTTTTTGCGTTATAGAGCAAACCGTGATCCCGCGCGTAACGCTCGCATATGCCGAGCAACCTGGTCAGACCACACACAGAAGCGCTCAGCAGCACCATGTCGTCCGCGTAACTAATATTGTTGACACAGACACCGTCAATATAGCAGCCAACACGCGTGCTGCTGAGCTCCTCTATCAGTGCGTTCACGTACAGGTTGAAGAGCCTTGGCGAGGTCAGCCCTCCCTGCCTCACCCCGCACTCCAACCTGTACGGCTCTGACAGAGCACCCGACCACCGAACGACGTTGACCTGGTTAAGATACCAGTACTTGAAAATTTCTACCAGTTCGAGCGGCATTGAGATGTTATATAACTTCTGCCATAAGATGTCATATTTAACCAGGTCGAACGCCCTGGAGAGGTCGAGAAAACATGCATAAATAGGTCTCACAAATTAAAGTACTCATATAAACCTGTTTGAATTTATAGTCACCTTGAGTATCGACTACAGTGCTATTCTTTAAATCACGACCATACTGTTTGAATGGAATGTCTGTGAGTTTTTAAATGTTGGTGTGAAGACATATCAAAATCTTCTTCAAAATAACAACATAAATGACAGGTGTTTCATGAAGCCTCAGTCCAGGCCAAATTTCTGCTATAGCGGCCAATAGCAGCTAGGACTAGCCATCGGCGCGAGAGATATTATAGTGCTCAAGTGTGTGCTCAATCAAGTGCACTCTTTCTTCATTTACCCTTATAGTTCGATGAGATCCAGCTGAGAGAAATCAGGCGCAAAACCAACGGCTTTCCGAGTCCTTATCGAGACACGTGGCTGCCACACCACCAACTTCCAAACTCCGGGGCTCCGGGCAGTCACTGAGAAATTCCTAATGAAAAAAACCCAATGACACTTTATGTCCGTCCTGGGAATTGATCCCGGTTCTCAGCAGTCGCACCTGTGACCGCGAAGCAACGGAAAATCACTACAACTTGCAACAATTGCATCTAAAGTAAAAAGTACATAAAGCCTTCATCATACTGATGAAATTGTGCTAAAGAACATGTGAGTACCTAATGAACAGTACAATGAAAGGCCAAAGGAGAAACCATATTTGTAAGATGATGTAACATGTCCGGCAGACAGTTTCCAGGCCGCAGATTGGTTCTTTTGACACAATCCTTAAGGCTCCTTCAACAACGAGAAGAAGCTTAGAATTATCGTACATCGTTATCCTTGCATTTTAATAGTTAGTTGCAATACTTTATTACAGATTCTGAATTCTGAGTTAGGTCGGTGGGATTGCATACCGAGACCTCTCCGTGCTTCGGAACGCGCGTTAAGCCGTTTGTTCCGGCTGGCATTTGTAGATCTTGGACAGTAGTTACGGTTAGTCTGAAGGCAGCACATCTGAAACTAGTCTTGCCACGCATTTGACGAATACCACAAAAAAAAAAAAAATACCTATTTATACATGCTAGGAGACGGCCATCGCTCAGTATAATGCTGGGACTCCTGTGCAAGACAAAGCTCTGTAGCTTTGTCTTGCACAGGAGTCCCAGCATTTTGCTGTTTTAAAACGACAGTAATAAAACAATACATTCAAATAAAACTGGTAAAATAATAATTATTTGAAATGGCAACATTCAGTACCTTCTGCCTTCTTTACAGTTAACTCTCCAATGTAAATAGGAAATGTTTAGGTAAGTATTTAAATACCTTCGTTTATATGTAAATGACATCTACCTAAATGTCGCGATAGCTTGTCACGTGTTTGTCTTACGTATGAATAATTAGCATATTGTAGGTATGTGTGTTTTTCAATAGTTTTAAATACTTGTTCTGTGTTGATTTGTCAAGGTGTTCTTGTCTAGTGTTACTAATTTTGGAGGTGTGTAAGGATATTTGGTAGTAAAATGAAACGTTGGGTGATTGATAAAAATAACAGAAAATGTCGCTTACACATTCCTTTCAAAAACAATTTGAAGGACCTTAGTGTCTTTGTATGTGTCTAAACGACGTTAACGATTTTACTATGATTGTAATGAGGTGTACAATAAAGTAAATAATAAATAAATAAACAGTTATTTGGTCGCCCAATTTTACTGGATTTTTTATTAATATTCCCAAAAACTAAAGAAAAGACAAGACAGCACTAATTGTATGTGACGTCACTCTCCAGTCATGCCCTGAAAATCCTTGACAATGATAGAAGAGTAACTTCAAAAACGTGGAACGTCTCTATTTTTCCACTATTTCATTTATTTTTTTACAAATCGTGGTATTTCAGAATTTTTTTCAAATAAATATTTGATAGCAGTCAAAAAAAGAAAAAGATTTATTCGGAAAATAAAGAACCCTTTTTATTTAAAATTATTCTATTAAAAACCATCGTTCTACATTCACCTTTTAAAATAAATGCTTAATATTATTCCCTTGCCACTCTGTTCCCCTTGTACTGTGACCACTATCCCGCTGCGTCCCGCTAAATCACCGCTCGGGGACAGTTTATCAGTGGCACCACTAATGCGGCCACGCATCGACTACTGACAAACACTATTTGTTACCAACCTATTCTTTTATACCTATATAGAGAGCTAGGTATTGATTAAGAATAAAATTACTACTGCTGGGATAGAACATCAAACGTTCAAGTATTTTTGATGCAGTTTTTCGCTGATTGTGTTGTATCAAAAAATCTTTCTAGTTTTTTCCTAACCATGTTAGGGTCAGGTTCCACTCGAACTGGATGCCGCAGAGCACTAGTATTTTGCATGAAGTGACTGCCTATGGGACCGGCACAACCCAATAACTGGACATCACGATACCTCTTGGCAATTGTGGTGTAAGATGTTCTGACTTCTGTGTACCGATTTTAATTAAACTTCCTACACATAACTAGAATACAATGGGTCTCAAAAGTTAGCAGAAAACATACAAACAACAAATATTTTTCAAAATATCTTACTTAAAAAAAGATAGTTGGAAATCTCTGTTTCTATGGAAAACGTACGCTCGTCGTGAACGTGCTCTGTGAGACATGGACGAGTATGAGTATAAAATGGATGGTCAGCCATGACCAAGATATGACTGCGGCGCGGTGCAATCCTCGAAGATCGACTCATTTTTTTTTTAAGGATGCGAAATCTTCTAATACTAGACTTTTTCCGCTCTGGGTAGAGTGGAAGGGCGTGTCAGACTCTTACTGACTAAAACCCATACGTATTCCTTCTAAAGCCCTTTGCGTTCCAGGGCCGCGGTGACTCTTTTGAACAAATTCCGCAACAAGATCGACCCATGCGGCTGTTATTATCCTCACTGTGTGTACTTTGAAGTAGATAGTAATAATTATTACCAGTTCAACTTGTGTTATTGTGTGTATGAAAATAACTTACTTTATTTTCTTGTTTTCTTGTGCTGAAAATACAAAGAAGTTATATTTCTCGTTCGAAGAATTTCATTGTAGAAAGCTTTTATTTTGAAGCTTCAAGCAGTTATTATGTCGGTCTGTCGCTCTAGTTTACTTTTATTCTACTGTTTGTTAAACTATATTTTAAGTTTTTAATAACTTTGTGTATTTTGAAGGGATGTATTTTCAGTACAAAAAAATAGGTCATCAGCAAACAAACAGGTTCACTTTCCGTACAGCAAGTTAAACAATCAGCGAAGACCACATTTGATTCATGGGTCCTTGAACCGATGAAGGTTCTGGCAAAATTGTAGACACCTGAAACATTTTTTTGTCGATCGTAAAATTGTAATCTTAATGCCTACTATAATAAAATGTTATTAATATGTCATATAAAATAAATAAATGTAATAAATTTATTCAGCCAATAAAATTACAATGTTATTATAAAAATCATAAAACATTCATTTGTACATTCAATTACATTTCAAATAACAAAAAAACAGGTGTTGCAACCAGCACCCTCACTAAGTTATCAAACAACTTGTATTAAGGGTAGTGGTACATAATATTACCACACATATATTATACATAATATTTTTTTACATCATAATTAAATTGCAGGTAGGGCAAGTATTTGTTAAAAGAAAGTTAACATAAGCCTTGTTTGCAAAAACCTATTCTATTTAAAAAAATAGTGAACTATTTTATTTTAAATACAATTCATTAATTAACATTGGCACCATGTTCGACGATACTACTTTCCGCCTCGCTGCCTGCCTGCGTCTTGGCGCTCCTTGTTGTTCTCCTCATCGCTGCCACTGTGGCGAAGTTGTCAACAGCCTCGGACACCATGGCCTGTCATGCAGCCGTAGCGCGGGTCGCATTGCGCGGCACGCGAATCTTAACGACATCATCCGACGAGCTCTTGTCACCGTCGGCGTTCCGGCTGTGTTAGAACCCAATGGCCTGGCACGCGACGATGGCAAGAGACCGGACGGCATGTCGTTATTTCCATGGAAGATGGGTAGGCCATTAGTGTGGGACGCTACTTGTGTCGATACTCTTGCGCCATCCCATCTTCCTAGCTCTTCGTGCTGTGCTGGCGCTGCCGCTGCGGCTGCAGAGAACCTCAAGCGGCGGAAATATAATAAACTTGTTGGTAGTTATATTTTCGAGCCGTTTGGGGTTGAAACTCTCGGGTCTTGGGGTCCGAGTGCACATAACTTATTTAAAGATCTCTCAAGGCGCTTAGTTGACACTTCACGTGACCCAAGGGCTGGCTTTTACCTTGGTCAAAGAATAAGCATTGCCATACAACGTGGCAATGCCGCCAGTCTTTTGGGTACACTTCCAGTCGACAGCGATGCGGATGAATTTTTTGACGCCATATTTTAGGGTTTATTTAGTTAGGAGATTTTATTTTTATTTCTAGTGTATATAGTTAGTTAAGTATTTATGGAATAAATCCTAATAGTAGCTATTCATTAATTCAATATTTCTATTATTTTCTAAGTGTGATTATTAATAAGCTGTACCTAATAATATATTTTGCCTCTAATATATCTACTAGTAGCCATAAAACCATTATCATCAGGTCCAAAGTTTCTCTCACACAAAACCCCGAAGCCTTAACTCAAATCTTTCTTCCAAAAAAAAGAAAAGCCGCCAGTCAAAAACAAAAATCGGTGGCAATACATTATCTCAACGCCACAACGCCATAAAAAGTCCCATATTTTCCCTCCCCCCTCCCAGAGTCCCATAACTTTCCCTCCCCTCCTTATCTGCATCGTTATCACAAATCTTTTTATCCGGGGGATAGTAACTCAGCCGGGTGAACTACAAATCGTACCCGGTACCTATTGTTTGAGCTAGTGAGGGGAAAAGCTGAGTCGCGGAATTGGAAGTCGGGAATATTTCGGTTGATATTAGTGGTTCGATTTTTTGTGTTGCAGATTTGGCAAAATTAAGAATTAGATGTATCTTTTATAAGAGTGTAAGAAGCAACTACTACTGATCATTAGCCTATCTGTCGCTTCAATTATTTATATGTTTTTCTTGCTTAAAACAATGCACCTACCATGTCATCTCTACTCATCCTTAGTCGAGTGGTAGAGGGTGTCTAAGTGCGGGCCATAGACGATCAAATTATTTGATCAAACAGGCTGGTTCAAATATAGTTTTATAAAATGGGCATGAATTTCTGTAGGAAATTTTAGAAAAAAAAATTGTTGTCAAATGGCATTATGAAATATGAAATTTCGTATTTGTATTTGATCAAGCAGTTTGATTGTACTGTTTGATTTATTAAAATAAACATGTACATTTCATATTTTAGATACTAATCTAACTATAGAAACTTAAAATAACTAAAATATGGCGTTAAAAAATTCGTCCGCATCGTTGTCTTTAGGGCTCACTTCCAGTTGACTGTTTGATCAAATTACTTGAACTTCTATGACCCGCACATTGCATGAAGTCCACCATTTTTTTCATTGTGCATGAAGTCTTAAATAAATGAGCTAAACAGGAGACGATTTCAGATAAACCCTGCTTGGCTGACAGATGATGTAGATCCATACGTATTTACGTATTTTAATATAAAATTTAGGAACTTTATACTCCCAAATTAAAGTTAAAGTTACCTACTTTAACACTATCAAAACTTTATCAACTCAAAGGCTGATTAATTGGCTCTACAACTGAGTTTGGAAAGTCTATTTAATATTTAAAACCAAGAAATTCTAAGTAACATAATATGAAACTCACCAGAGAATTTAAGCTCGTTTAGCAAAAATAAAGACAAACAACCACGCAGTGAAAGAGTTAAGATTTCAATGAATCCATTTAACCTCTATTTAGCATTTGACTTTAGGGTTAGATCTATCTTAACATCGACGCAACGTCTCGTCAATTTACTCAAAGAACTTAAAAGTTATATTGGATATGAACGTCGTTACATTTTCTAGACAAATTTTATTTTAAAATGAGATCTTTAATCTACTTTAAGAAAATATTACAAAAAAGAGATGACGATAAAAGATTTCAATAAAAGTTTTCCAAATGAAGTTGATGAAGTAAAATAGTACTTCGGGCGTTTTTTGCCGCGCCAAATAAATTGTTAGTATTCTTGTTTTACAAAATACAAGCTTTACTCCCGTAGCAACCATGCAATTTATTTGACTGATAGAAAGTAACACTTGCAGAGTGCCATGGTCTACTTTTAATCCCAAAAAAGATATATAGTTCCTCACGAAACTATTTCGTTAGTTAGCACCGGTTATTCTAGAACCGAATTTTGTTCTCAGCTTAACTCAGCTACTCAGTAGCTTTCTATCGATTGATGCCAGAGATTACCTCCTTCAAACATATTTAACCTCTTTATAATATGACTGTAGATCGAATTCGTATTCAACAAGAATAATTATTTCTATTTGTATAAAATTATTCTTATTAATAAAACAAAGAAAATTCGTATTAATACGTTTATTTGATAAAATAATTGATTTTAAGCGTTGAATGGCTGGGCTTGAATTTAAAGTTTATTTTAATTTATAATTCTAAGTTAAAGCGAAGATATCACAGCAATTTTTTTGGGTAAAGACCATAGTACTGTGATTGTTCATATTTATACTTACTAATACTAATATGCTAATACCTACTTACATACTAATGGATGGATGTTTGTTACTCAATCACGTCAAAACGGCTAAACGGATCTTAATGGAATTTATCACAGAGGTAGATTATAGTCCGGAATAACACATAGAATACTTTTATCCCGGGAGCATGATCCCGTCGGATAATTTTCGAAATTCACGCGGTCGGAGCCGCGGGTGGCAGCTAGTACTAATAATGAAACTAGCACTTCGCCCGCAACTTCGTCTGCTTTCTGAAAATAAAATGTAGCCTATGTTATCCAGTGATTATAAAGTATTCTACAGTAAAAAAAAAAATATTAATCCGTCAAGAAGTTTTAAAGCCAATTCATTACAAACAAACATTCAAAAATGTATATTTAAACATCATTGTTATATTATATTAGTGTGTGTGTAAAAGAAATGATTTCAACCATTTTCCACACAACTTGTCAAACCATGCCAATTTCGTCAACCAATAAAACATTTCCGCCACGTTCTTTTATCGGTACGCTACGGTTCAGCGTCCCATCACTAGCAATCTTTGGGCACAGACAATGGAATGCAATTAAATGGTTCAAGCCGGATCGCGCCCGTATTTTCCGGATACACGGAGGAAATAGTGCATGGAGTACTTACTGTTTGCAGCGTTTTTAATACAATACAAGAACTTAATGCCAGCGCTGCGTTTAAGCATAATTATGTTGAGATAGGAGCCTTTTTTTGCAACACACAGGAAAAAATCATGTTGTTAGTTTCTATTAATTATTTGGATTTAATGTTGGTTATTAATTTATTTTACTTTATTGTCTTGTGCTAGTCTCAATTTTTTTTCTTCTTTCGATTCTGTCCGTACACTGAGAGTTCGAGATATTTCATAACTATTTTTTAAAATTTTATAAGATGAAGTAAGTCAATCGAGTTTATCCAGTGTTCCGGGAACATAGTATGTGCATCATGAGAAGAGATAAATCAATAAACAATATTGTCTTTTCCCAAATTTCTGTTCGTAAGTACCTGAAAAAAAAAACATTTTTTGTATGCGCCGCTGAGTGTGGCGCACACAACTTGAGTATAGTAAGGAATGAGTCACTGATAGCCAAAGAATATTCTGTTTATTATATACTTCACTACCAGGTAACTAATGCTATATACACATGTGTATATGGTGAGTACAGCTGAATTTGAATGTTGAACGAGTACTGGCGCGTTACAATATGATTTGAATAAAGCGATGGAAAAGTGCTGATGTTGTGAATGCGTGCGAGCCCGGTACGATACATGACTCGTACAGTTTTTCTTTTCTGAATAATGTAAAAGATCACTATAGGTGTCAATTCAGGACAGCTTTACCTATGTACTATGTCTTTATTTCCATTTTTGAAATTTAGAACTTTAGTTATTAGGTGGTTCAATGCCCACTGTTGCTTTGTTTGGCGTCCAATATAATCTCGGTTAGAACTGCGAGCAGTGATGCCTTTTGTTGACCATGATCACTCCATCCACTCGCTACTCCCTGAGCCGGGTATAACCAGGCATTACTGTCTGTATCCGATTCGAACCGGATTAAAAGTTTAATATACGCACGATCTTTGTGTACTTGCGTTTGTGCCATTTTAATGGGAGCTCTCTTGTAAAGGCGTCACTCCATAGCAACCTATGGTTAAGCTACGCACGTCTTTTTGTGAAAACTATCTTTTGCCAACAACCTCGCCTGTGTGAGAGTCGAAAATCATCCCAAGGGTACGTCACTGGATAAAAAGTTTCCTATGTTCTTTTTCAAGTTCCAATGTAACCTTAGACCATAATTCCTAAAAAATGGTTCAGCGGTTCAGGTGTGAAAACGCCGAGTCTTTTCCACACAACTACAAGACGTACGACGATACGCCACTGGGGCATGTTGGACATTATGCGTAAAGCTACTGGTATTTTCTGTCTGAGTCTGTTCGTTCTGATACCTGGGGTCCTTAAGTCAAGCGTGAATAGCTGACTTCTAGCAAGTGTGCTCCATCGTCGACCACATCTTCGCTATCCATCAGGTTAGATTATAGTCGGATGCAAGACTAGATATAAATTATACAAAAAGTCAGGCAGACAGAGTAACTTTTGCATGTATATATAGAGGTATGCGGTACAGAGTGTAAAGTCCCGCATAACTCCCCTGAAAATGTGGGAGGAACCAGACGGTTGTTGTGTCTGGTAGGCAACTGCCCGATAGTTGATATTCGGACTGTTGTATGTATATGTTCAAATCGCACGGAGATCTTTGCTTGCGCGATTTCGTTGATAGTTCGTCGTAGATGGCGTTGCGGTTCTTTATATTGCCGTACAATTTTCGTTTCTTAGTTTTTCATGTGGCGGGGTTGATGCCGCTTCATAATATTAGAACCTATCTAGGTACTAATATTATGTGTTAATGTAATATCCATATATCTATATCTATGGATATTACATACAGGAAGTATTGATGTAGGCACGATTGTTCACTGCTCGCCACAGCTACGCTATGCACAAATGCGTGGTTGCAAAGAAATGAATCGCGCAGCTAAAGTGGCTGCCGTCGGCGTCGTGTATATCTCACGTAGCAGTGGACGGCCGACTTTACAAGGTATATATACATTCAACGTGTGTGGGTAGGTATCGGCCATTGCGCGCATTGTCGATTTTTTAAAACGTAACATTTGGCTGTCCAAGTAGTTTTTAATTAATTAATTCGGTTTGGTTATTTTAACGAGTGTTGCCTACGTTTGAATGGGTTCAATTATTTATCGGGGATAAAAGTATTGTATTAAATTTTTCGGTAAAGCGTATCGTTACTGAGAAACGAAATACAATACTTGGGTATAAAATAATATTACATGAAGTTTTAGAAAAGTTTGACTTTATAGAACTTCCTATCTATTATTCATGCTAGTGTGATAATCTCTAATTTACTAAAGGGATACCTATATATACTGTTGTTTTATTTACTCTTGCACTGCCCCGTTGGTTTCGTAAACGCGGCAGACTAGTGTGGGATCCTGGGCTCGATTCCCAGGTCGGGCATAAACTGTTATAGAGTTTTTCATTACAGAATTTCGCACAAGCGGAAGTTGGTGGTATACACCCCTGTGCATCGCAAAGAACGTAAAGCCTCCCCCAGGTTGTATCATATTGCCGTCCCGCCGGACTTTGCGAGAAAAGGAACAGAGAATGTATTTAAATAAAGTGCACAAGTACGTAGGGTATTCGCACACTTGTGCACAACAATATATTGTTACGAGCTTGGGGTTCGTGACAATAAAACAGCCGATTCAATACCTAACCAAAATGACACTCTAATTTAACAACACTAATTACAACTTTAAACTCACTAATTATAAAACACAACTTCACCACTGATCACTTTAATCGCACTTGAAGATCGCTTTCGAAGTATTCGCTTGTATCGCAAATCCAATACTGACTCGGTCGCGGACTACGCGCTCCTTATATAGGTCAGTTAATTCTAGAAACTTCTATTCTCGAAACATCTGGAAAGTACTCGTAACTACCGCTGCCGACTGACCAGATATCGAGAAGTGTAGAATGTTCTGGCAAAGAAATGTCTATAAGGTGCTTGACTCTACTAGTTCTGCTACTCGATACTAGACGGCGCTAGTTGTAACTTAATGTACCCGACATTAATTCTGGCGCGTAACACTGCCCCCTCCTAAGACATGCTCGTCCCGAGCATTATCGGTCTCATAATGACGCGCCAGTCGATCCACATGGACAATCTTAGGAGCACTTCTTGTTTCTTTCTGTATATGGTAGGTCACGTCGTTAATTTTTGTCACAATGGATACTCTCCATTGAGATAGGATACCGTGATCGAACTTCATCAGCAGGATTACTCTTGGACAACCAGAAGCTACTATAAAGACCACCGAGAGGATCGCTCGACAATTGCACAGATACACAATTACTAAGAAATCACGTTCTCGCATCGCGCAGGCGACTTACTTTTTAGGGTCCGTACCAAAAGGGTAAAACGAGACCCTATTACTAAGACTCCGCTGTTCGTCCGTCTGTCTGTCTGTGCGTCTGTCACCAGGCTATATCTCATGAACCGTGATAGTTAGACAGTTAACATTTTCACTGATTATGTATTTCTGTTGCCGCTATAACAACAAAGAATAAAATAAATATTTAAGGGGGCTCCCATACAAAAAACGTGATTTTTTTGCTCGATATTGATAACGGCGACAGGTAGACGCTTGAAATATTCACAAAATATTGTATTAGTATTCACTTTAAAAATAAATAAATAAGATAAAATTAAAATGTAAGGCTCCCATACAACAAACGTGTTTTTTTTGCTATAATGTTGCAATTGTGTAATTCGTTTTTATAGATAATGGTACGGAACCCTTCGTGCGCGAGTACGACAAACACTTGGCCGGTTTTTAAATTTAAAATCTGTTCGCTAACAGTTTCGTGTTTATTACATAGCTAAGTTTAAGTGCCAAGACTCCAACTAGGCAGGCGGGGTGGTGATCGCAGTATGTTGTTATTAGCAGATAGGCGTATACAATAATATGGAGATAGCAAATGAAATACAACATTGTTGCTAAGCGGCCAAAAGGAAAAAAGCCGAGGCTTTGCAAGTGACCTTTTTATTTAAACTTCACAGACCTTTACACTTTCTATCGTAATTCCAGGGATTTTGCAGGAAATTCTTCCATCAATCACAGTACCGAGACTCCTCCGTGACCAAAAAAGTCGGAAAGCAAATTATGTGCTGGTCCCGGTTGTCATTGTCCCCAATGAAATTTGAAAATCGTTAGACATATTTTATTGGCATCAGTTCTTTCATTAAAACTGCACCCCCATGACTACGCAAAATCCAATTATGTAATTGGCGAAATAAAACGAAAAGGTGCCATAAACCCGCAGGAGAGAGGGAGAGGGAACATTGAACAGATGCCAAGCGAGGCTGGCAACTGTTCGGATCAACTGAACTTGCTCTAGGGATGTGCGTCGATAGCTGAGAGTTTGTCCACTCGAGAATGGAATCTGATTATGCTTTATTTGTACGTGCTTATAAAGTCCGTTTCTTACGAAGAGAGAAATAAACAGTCATCTCTGCCTAGCTTCTTCCCAACTATATTGCGGTTGGCTTCCAGTTTAATCGGATACAGCTGAGCACTTTTATTTTACAAGTACTGACTCCCTAGGTAAGCTCAACTAGCCAGGAACTGGACTACACGATACCCCTTGCCTAAGACTGCTGTCAGAATTCTTGGCTTCTGACTACCTTGCGGTATAGTCAAAGCCTAGTTATCGACCTTCACTCACTTGCTTACCGGTGAAAATTATATTTTATAAAAAAAATATGTTTCTGAACATATACCAATAGGGTTGCCGTAAAAAATATGGTCCTGCAATAATTAATTTAAAAAAAAAAATTGTGTTGCAATAAGTGAAGGTCAATCTTACTTAGATCTTCAACTGGCAAAAAATTAAAAAAAAAAGGAATAAATAATGAAAAAGAATGTCAAAAATCTAGAAATGACAGCCGGAACCAACAGCTGCTGGGGAGTTTGTTGCGCCACTTCTTCTTCCCAGCTAAAACACTAGGAAGTGGTGACGGGCGGGTGTTTTGGGGGACTGTCTTTATGTAGAACTTTGACGTTCAAAAAGTGCTGGCACTCAGCCTAATTTGAATAAATGACTTTTGATTTTGAGCTGCACGCGCTTTCCGCGGCACAGAAGAATCTTAGCACGTTGAGATGGTCCATGACAAAGAGCCTGACGTTCCTAAAGGATTGCTTTTATTACAGTTTAATTTCGCCAAGCCCGTTCCATCATCGGACAAGACGAACGGCGATACTCCATCGTAACATGGTGGTCCTCCCAGCCATACGCATGAAACGTTTTGAGAATACTTTCATTGCGCGTACAGCTAAGGAATGGAATTCCCTGTCGGAGTCTTACCTGATAGCTAGTTACAACCTGAATGTCTTGAAGTCAAGAGTGAGGTTACTTCTAGGCAAGCGTGGGATATTTCCGAACATATCATCACTTATTTAGAATTGAAGGATGTTGCAATCAACTTTATTACTGTTCTTTGTCACCTACGCTAATTTGCATGATAAAACTACAACTGCAAATAATACGACTGTCAAAGAAAAAAACAACGAATAACAAGTAATTTCTTTGTCAAACTCTACTTTATTGCCAAATTGTTGTCAGTTTTCAGGCTTATTTATTTATTTACTACTAACTAAGATTACTACTTAAGTAGAATTGGACTAATATTCAATTCTTATTTCAGAAATCGGTAGTGGCAGTTTTTCTATTATTTTAGTTGGTACATTAATGTATTCTTTTTTATCACCCTCCAATTTTTTTAAAACACTTTGTATAGGCATATGACTGTATTCACAAATAAATCCTAACTAATATATCAAATGATAAATGCGAGAATGTGTCCGTTTGTTTGTTACGCTTTCACACCTTAATCGCTGAACCGATTTTGATGAATTCAAGTACAGGAATATTTGGGACGCTGGATTCGTAGGCTACTTTTTTTTCAAAATTAAAACTTGTTTGCGAGTGAAGGCGCGGGCAAAATATAGTTAGGCATGGTAAATCTCTCTATTATCAGTTTCCCAAATATTACGAGTGATTTTGTCTCATCCCTAATTAGAGCCCCGTTGAGTTAGGGGAAGAAAATAAGCTATAATCTATGGAAATGGTACAATAAAGTAAGTAAACAGAACGGCTTATCTATGGCTCGCGATACCGATCTAAAAATGAGATACAATTTGCGTCGAGTTGGGGTGGGCAGAGAGCGTATTTCTATGCCCTTTGTTAGTGATTGAATGTATTTGAAATGTACTCCATGTTTTTCTAAATTGGGACCGTTTGTTCAGTATCAGATTTAATTATAGTTCGTGATTAGTTTGTTTGTGAATCAAAATGAAAGGATCTTTATAATTAACTCATTCATGATAATTTAACTGTCGACTCTTGAGCCACATCGAGATCAACTTAAGGTCGAGTGGTATAAATGCCTCAGGCGTTAAGGCCACCTTTGTACGGTATTTTTTACTGGTGTATAGTTAGAATTAAGTAAATAAATCATCCTCCTTCCTACTAATTTCATAATTGTAAAAGTTTGGACATCTGTTGATCAATCACGTCACAACGGCCGAACAGATTTGGATGAATGGCGGCACACGGGTAAACTTGATTTCGGACAAACTTTTGGTCTCAGTTGTAAGTAGGGTTATTTGCGATATTCACACGAATGAAGCCGTTGGCAAAAGCTAGTTTTAAATATATGTACCTCTATAGGCACTGACGCTTATTGAACGATTATAAAAAAAGGTTTCATTTTCACTGCAAAATGGATTAGTCAGTGAAGCATGATAGCAAACAAAATTGTTTTGATATTTTTTATACAGCCTCTAAACTAAACATTTTATTCACCATTCAAAATAAAAGGATCTATCAGCTCCACGCTGGCATAGTTAATCCAGAAACGAAAAAAATACGCCGGAAAAAACAAAAAAAAAATGCTTTAAAACTAAAAATCCGTGTAAAAAATTCAAACAAGCCCCAGTAGTTATAAACCGAATCGTTCACAATTCAAACCGTGAAACTGTAGCTCATATGAAAACGTCACTAAAAATAAGGCCGGCCACACACATGCAATTTTTAACTGAATCAAAGTTTAGCCGAGATGTGTGCTTGAGACGATTTCATCACGATCAAACAGTTTAGTCGACGGGAGTGCGCATACAGTCTTACTAAATCTATGTCATTTTCTATAGTGGCGGGGATCGCAGATCGACTGTTTGTTTTGTCGAGCGTTAGTATGTGCGCCGCAATACATTGATAGATGTTCGACTGATTAAACAAAAAGCGATCGATGTAGTTTATTTATTTTTTAGTCGAGCAACTATTTGATAGTATGCGAATGTCTATTGTTCTCCAAGTAGTTTAGACACATAACTAAATAGTTGTTCGAATAAAAATTGTATGTGTGTGGCTGGCCTAACACAAATTTAAAAGTTCATTCTAAAACCATGGAGGTTTAACTGCAGTGAGGTTTACGTGCGCATAAAGTTGGAGCACAGCGGCGCAACTGGCTCGATGACTACCGAACTGATGGCAGATGTTAGTGCTGGGGTCGACGGTCCAACATTCATTGTTTATTTTATGTAGGTGTGTAAATAATTTTTTTGTTCCTTACATACCTCCTTAAAGTAGATTTGTGTTTTCTGGGGTCAATTAAAATATCAATTCAGGATCAGTTTAAGTACCTATCAAGTTTTTAAACTACTAGTATTAAAGCTGGTAATTGTTGGAAATACCGAAGGAAAGAGAACACGAGGTCGGTCGCCAACACGATGGTCGGACCAAGTGAAAGAAGCTATGTCCTCAAGCAAATTCCAGCAGGTAGTGATGGCAAATTTGGACCGGAATCGATGGAGACAGATTGTCCGCTTAAAGGATTCCAGTGACCACGATTCTCAGTAATGAGGGACCGGCTGAAGAAGAAGATTGGTAATTTATATAATTATCAATTCCAACATGGACTCACCGTACCATATATTAATTCCAACTGTTAATAAGGACACTGCTGAGAAATCAAAGAGGCAGTTGACGCATTTTCAAGAATGGTTAAATACCTCTAATTTGTTGGCAAGTTTTTGACACTAAATATCTCTAGGAAGATATTGCGACTTTTGAATGCTTTTAGGTGTGAAAGTAGGCCTTCTAATTTTCAAATTAAAACGTCATCTATTTTTTCGTTTCTCAAAGTAAAATAATCTTCACATAAGACGACTATTAAACGAAAGCGGTAAGATAATAAGGGCATAGAAGACGTTAATGGCGGAAAACAAGAAAATCGAATCCCAATGGAGTCTTATAAAAAGATACGATCGTGATTCGTTCCGTTTTAGTAAACGATTAGAGCCATAAAAATAAAGTTTATGGAAACCCAGAGTAATAGAGATCGCTGAGAGAAATGATCATAGAGTATCTCAACTTATTTTTTTACTTACGATATTAGCTTCAATCACGTTAGTATAAATTTTTCCTTAAATCTGTATCTGGGGTCCCAACCACATTTGTGCCGAAATTCATAAAAATCGGTTGAACAATTCAGACGTAAAAAAGTAAGAAAAAAAGCTCAGTTTCGCAATCATAAAATTAGTTTGGACTAAGTTTTGCTCTCGCATTTGCTCCTGTGGCCTATGCGACAAAAGTAGCCTAAAACCCGGAGACATTGTAACTTTCTATCAGGGAAATAATTTTATGAATCGCGGGATAGGCACTTCCAGAGATTACTCTTGTCACATATAAACCACCCCAACGCATTAAACGTTTTGGGAATACTTTAATTATGCGTACAGCCAAGGAGAGGCATTCTTGGCCGGAGTCTGTGATTATAACAAGTTAATACAATAGTTATAATATAGGTATAAGAGGTTACTTCTAGGTAAGCGTGCTGCATCGTCGACCTCATTATTGCTATCCATCTGGAGTAGTCAAACGCTAGCCTATCAATAATAATAATAATAATAATAAGCTGAGAAAGAGAAACAAATCTCCTCGACTTAGCACACGATGTTGTCGACATGTGGAATGTGGACTCAGCTGTCATTGTGCCGATTGTCGTTACGGCCAATGGCCTGATGGCCAAAAGCTTCGACGACCATCTGTCGAAGCTGTCGTTGCGCGGTTGGGTAATATGCCTGATACTGAAGGCAGTACTCCTCGATACGGCTCATATTGTGAGGAGGTTCCTTTCTCTGAAACCTTAACCACCGGTAGCTTGGACCCTGCTCCCGACACCGGCGGACTACTATGTTTTATATTTTTAAATGTTTTTTTTTGTTACAACAGTTTTTATAAAAATAAATATTTAAAAATGAAAATTTACATGTAAAGAAAATTAAATAAACGACATTATAATAATAACCGTTCCACATGACGACTACCTCGTGAAAACTGAGAAAGATAAGCAAATCAAATATCTTGATTTGGCTCGCGCGGTTGTCGACATGTGGGATGTGAACTCAGCAATCATTATACCGATAATCGTGTCAGCCAATGGTTTAATAGCCATGAGCCTCAACCAACACCTCAGGAGGATCTCGTTAGGCAGCTGGATCAAGGGCTTGATTCAGAAAGCGTACTTCTGGCCCTAACCTAACTTGGATCCTGTTCCCGATACAGCTGGGCCACATTTTTTTTTAAATATTAAAAATGTAATTGTAAATAATATACTGCAGTTGAATAAAGGAAATAATAATAAAAACAACAACCAATTTTGACTCTTATTAAGATAATACAATCTCAATTAAAAGTGCCATGTGAATTCTCAGTAAGTTGACTGAATTCTCATTCAAAAAAGTTCATGAAACAAAATACAGTTTCTTTTCCAAAGAACGTATTTTGATGGAACAGAATAATAACATGGCGACTTCAAAGCATATTTCGCTAATGAAGTGCTCGACGTTATTCAGAAAGACAGTTAATCTGAATATTCTTTAATATTTTCGACATTTTCCCCGTTTTATTTTACGTTAATAACGACTTTACTTGGAAATTTGACTAGTGGCAGACATACAAGGTCCATTATATATCAAGACCTTGCCCGCCTCAGATAGCACGTCCCGGCTGCCATTCGTAGATTTTTTGACATGAGTTAGGTCAGAAACCTGAAAATCTGACCTCCAGTCTCGCTAAGGTATATATTGTACCTAGTAGATGGGTGTGGAGATCAGATAGGCAGTCGCGCCATGTACTCTTAGCTAAATATTGATTTTTAGCTGCATCCTCTTTAACTGAAAGCCGACTACATCCTAGTTGGAAAATATATGTCACCGGAAAATAGCAAACTCCGTAAGATTATAAAATAACTTGAGATATTGTAAAATCTCGATAAATTGTCAACTGAGTATTTGGAATACTTTTTTACGCATCGAAATTTGATAGTCAATAATCTCTCGAAGTCATTCCGAGAAATTGTGGACTGGAATAAACTGGCGACCTATCAGCTGTCTGGTCTACTATTTATCTGTTTTGGTGTGAAGTACTCATGGAAAGTCTACCCAAATAAATGAACTCTGTATTGTTTCTCTAGCATAGTCAGGAGTTTACTTAGGCTACTTTAGCCACACTTATAAATGCTATATGAGAACAGAACTGTCAAAGAAATCATAAAACATGTTGTATAATCCAAATTTTCTTAATGTAGAATTGATAAAAGTTGGCCAAAACTTGGTCCTTCCGAGTTTAAGAAGTCGGTCAACGGAACTGGGTCACAGGAATTTGTATAGATATTATTAAAATTGGTGTTTGGCGTTGTTCGTTAAGTACTTTGTGTTTACGTGGCTTGAATTCTAATATTTTTAGAATTAGACGCTTTTTTTAAAATAAATTGAGTCCTTTGTTTCTTCAAATTTTAAAGTAAAATAATTAAAATTTAATCATTAAGTAGATCACTAAATAAGACTTAGACAGAATAAAAATATTTAAAATTAATAATATGGCAGGCTTCTTCTGGGTAAGCTCGCTCCATCGTCGACTTTGTCTCTGTCGTCTATGACCTAGACTAGAGTCAAGAGCAGACCCATATTAAATAAATAATAATAAATGGTCTGTTTTACGGGTAGTCAAAAGCTAGAACTCTTGGTCTAACACCAGTCTTGACAAGAGGTATGGTGATACCTATTTACTGTGTGGAGGTCAATATTGGTTAGAGGCCAATCCCAACATAAATAGGAAAAGACTTCATTGAGATTCATTGATTGGAATAAATTATCTGTTTACAACAAAACACCAAATTGCAAAAACTCTAAAATCACATCTCATTCCCAAAGTCTAACATTATAAAGTAACAACAACAGAATTCAGATCGCTGTTTAATAAAACAACACAGAGATCTCCGACACAGTATTATGTGCAACATATACCGTGTGCAGGGAGCCTAACGTTACAAACTACGTGCAGTTGACGCGAGCGCCGGTGCGTGAATTGAGAGACGCTAAAATGGTGCTTTGATGTGTGGATTTTGATATCATAATCCTGCTGGAAGCTGAAACTATAATAATGTATACATTATCCAATAAACTTGTGTTACTGATAGAAAAGGTTCAAGATTTAGAAGAAATGAAACCTTATTTTTGAGTACCTACGTTTTAGGTACTCTAAAGTTTGTTTCATTTTTTTGTCATGATAAGGTCGCGATTCACTACTACTTATCTCACCAAATGCTAAGCGATAATGTGGGTGTCGGTGGAGGATAGTTGCCTAGAAGTAACCTATTCACTCTTGACTGAAAGACCTCCAGGAGTTAACCATCAGGAAATGAAGACTACGTCAAGGAATTCTAATTCTTCGCCCAAGAAAAGCGTTTTCAAAACGTAATTAAAGTTTTTGTTCGGTATATGAAAATTACTCCAATTTGCCCAATTTTCACGGAGATGACGTTGCGGGTACGTGAATTCGAACATTAGAAAGTACAGACGACGCCCTTGTGCGCCCATCTGTGGAAATCAATAGAAAATTAAAAAACCTACCTAAACATCTAAACTACTCTATGTTACTTACTTTCACGTACATATTTAGATAAATATATATATCTCTTCAAAATTAGAGTGAACAGGCTTCTTCTGGGTAAGCTCGCTCCATCGTCGACTTTGTCTCTGTCATCTATGACCTAGACTAGAGTCAAGAGCAAACCCATATTAAATAANACCCTAATCTCTTCAAAATTAGAGTGAACAGGCTTCTTCTGGGTAAGCTCGCTCCATCGTCGACTTTGTCTCTGTCATCTATGACCTAGACTAGAGTCAAGAGCAAACCCATATTAAAAAAAAAAAAAAAAAAAACATAGTCTACCTATTCCGATCTCTGATGATGACATACATACATCTGTAACAACAAGTACTTAAAAAATACTGTGACAAAAATGAGTATGAATATTTACATAGACTACGTTATCTACATAGTGTTGTATAGTTAATTTCCTTAGCATCAGTTTATGACTGAGTTATACAATGTCTTTCCGGCCTACAAGATAAGAACTCAGACACTCTTATCTTGAAAATTCAAAAACCTACAATGATTCAGACGCATGTGTTTTTTTTTTAATTTTGCTTTTTCCGTTTTTCCAACTGGTGCATTGTCGTGCCATTATCACCATTATCTCTTCACTGTTAGAGTATGCCTTAAGCATCTAGTTCGCTTTTGTACTTATGATGAATGAAGTTGAAATCTCTACTGATATTATTAATGGGGAAGTAACTCTGTCAGACAGCTTGTCATGTCTTCACGTCTAAACAGATGAACGGATTTGGTTAAATTTCGACAAACGGGTAAACCATATCCTGAAATGAGACATACTTACATACTTTTTATCCCGGGAGTATGTTCCCTTGGGATAGTGTTTGACTACCACGCGGGCGAACAGTAAACTCACAATACAATTTCTAAGACAAAACCATTCCAATATGGGAATATATATTGTGAAACAAAGTCAATTCCCCATGAGCCTAACGATGGCATTGTTCCCGCACCCTTCCTCTCATGTAACATAAGGAAAAGAAACTTCGTGAACATGAGTACAAGTATCTCTACAGTTTGTATAAAAACTGGGCAGTGTGCCAGGGTGTTCTATAATAGATATTATTGTGTACGAGTATCTGACCAGTTCAAGATATATCCAGAAGTTGAAGTTTGCATTGTAATAAGTGCGCTGGAATCAAATTTATAGAAAAATGCTCTTATTTTTTGAGATGAGAGGCAGACAGAATTACGTACCATCGGTCCAAACCATAACATAACATTTACTTGCATTACTTGAAGTTTTAGACAGTGGTGTGCCTGTAATACATCATTAACACCTCTTTAAGTATATTTTGACTGGCCTGTTGGTCGAGTGGTTAGTGACCCTGACTGCTAAACCGGAGGTCGTGGGTTCGATTCCCACCCAGGACAAATCTTTGTGTGATGAGCACGATCATTGTTCTGGTGTCTGGGTGTAATTTGTCTATAATATGTTTGTATTTAGAAA
This sequence comes from Mamestra configurata, assembly GCA_002192655.3. Classification (NCBI taxonomy): domain Eukaryota; kingdom Metazoa; phylum Arthropoda; class Insecta; order Lepidoptera; family Noctuidae; genus Mamestra; species Mamestra configurata. The sequence goes on along the minus strand of NDFZ01005092.1, from coordinate 269,280 downwards.
TATATAAGTGTGTTCATCAGTTAGCTGTTTGCCATAGTACAGGCTCTGCCTAGTTTGGGATCGGATGACCGTGTGTGAGTTGTCCCAGGATATATTATATTATATTTCGACAACTAGGATTATTTGCTTATCAGCCTTGTTGATCTATGGTGGCAAGCTCTTCTGCTAAGCATGTGTTCCTGGAGTTCGAGTCTTGTTCGGGTAGTGAAGTAAGAGTCTACCATCTGGAATTTCTTAGTAGCAATCCGGAGCTCGGTTGATGGCAAAAGGTGGTTTTTAATTTGAATTTAGGTATAAAATATATACCGCCTGTTTCTTTAGTTCAGACATTGCCAAGTTTAGTTCATCTTTAAAAATAAATAACTTTAAAAGTTGTTTTTACTCGCACCACAGGACCAACAAGGTTTTTTGTGTTTTATGGAGTTGTTCTACTGTTGTGTGCTGTATTGTGGCTCTACCTCGGTGCCAATTATTGAATGTAATTAAGAAATTATTATTTAATGGTTTTTGTCGTAGTGACTACGATAATGACGCAGTTTTAACATTGCAAGCTTGGTATGCCATGCTTTAATTGCAAATAAACGTAGTTATAAAATAAAGTGTCGTTTGCGATAGCGATTGTCGAAATGTCAAAATGTTTGTGATCGACCAAGTGACATTTCTCATTATTTATCGGTGGGAAAATTATAATTTTGGGTTTTTTTTTCTTGTGCTTCGCTTCGGCACGTCAGTTATTTTAGATTTGGGTAGCCCAAACCATTGCTATTTCCACGGCATCCTTGGTGGCATCCATCACTTGATTATGATCAACGGAGTATTAATAGCTTTTAACGAAATTAACCTTATCTGAATTCTTAAATAAACCATATTATTATCCTTTCTTTAAGATCTTCTAATAAATAATGACGTGTGTAATTTTGGTTGTACTTGGTTTTTCTAATTAAAAATAATTTAAACGTTGCAATTTTATTTTAAGGCACTTGCAAATTTAATTTAAAAACGTACAGAGTCAGATTAATAATTATTTTTCTGTAGGAATTCATTTTTCATCATTTTAAAAATGTACCCACAGCAACATTTTAGCGGCCCCAAGTGATAGCGATATGCGATATCCAAAAATTGGAAAAAAGCCGCGTAAATTTATGCTTTTAATATTCCTTTGTGCGAGCAACAGAGCAACGAGCGGCAACAGAGAGCAATATACAGCAATATAGTGGGTAGTGTACGTTATAGGGGTGGTAACACCTGTCTGTGTAGGTAACTAAGTATACCATCTAGGGAGAGGTACTCTTTCGTTCAGTTTTTAGATATGTTGTAGCCAATAAATAAGTAAAGGTATATTTTAGTTATAAAGCAAGTGCTATCAGGGTTTTCAAAGTCAAAGTCAAAGTCAAAGTCAAAACGTTTATTTCAATTAGGCCATTAAACGGCACTTTTGAACGTCATCATTTACAGTTCAGTAAAATAATAATGTTACATTAATAAAGTGACTCTACTGTCCATTCGGAAAGGTAGATTCTTATGGAGAAGAACGGACAAGAAACTCCATAGTTACTCTTTTCAAATAATGATTTTACAAAATTTGGTATACAAAAATTAATTATTATGTGAGGACGATGCACCCAGAGTATGCTACTTAAAGAACAAAGTATCACCAGCAGAGGTAAACTTATTAATTTCCTAAAGAAATTTAGGTAAATTGTACTCACATATTTACAAACATTGGAACCATTAATTAAACAACAGTGTGTGAGTCACTTTCGTTTGAAGCTTGTAATTATTGAACCTACTTACAAAGATCTACTTGACGCGATCCTAATAACCTCCTTTCAACCTTTCTTACTTTCATTCTTCTTATGTTTAATATCAGTCCAGGAAGTAAACATAATAAAAAAAAAATATGAGGATATTGTTTGCATGTTTAATAATATGATTATTATCACGTGGAATCAGAAGAAATTGGCTATTCCACCATTTCGCACTAAACGTTTCCAAACGTCTTTTATAATGCGCACAGCAAAGGAGTGGAACTCTCTGCCTGCGTCTGTGTTTCCGAACGCATACAACCCTAATCTCTTCAAAATTAGAGTGAACAGGCTTCTTCTGGGTAAGCTCGCTCCATCGTCGACTTTGTCTCTGTCATCTATGACCTAGACTAGAGTCAAGAGCAAACCCATATTAAATAAAAAAAAATATTACACACAGGTTAATCAGAATCTGAACTTGGACATTATTATACTTTCTATATTAATAGTACATTCCTTTGGGATTATATTCACTCGGGTGACGCTATTAGGTGTAGCTACACCTGATAGATCAATCAACTCAATTTATTTAAACCCAACCCACCATAACCATACCAAAACGATTGGAATTCTCACGGTAGCAGCTAACTATAAAACTACAGTTTATCAGAATACCTATGTTGGCTCTAGTTCATCACTTGTGGTTCCAGTCACAATCCTGTTGTTAGATTATACCATTGCTCGTGTAAGCGGGCACACCATTTATGCCTGAAGGCTTAATTCGTTTGATTTACTTGTTAATGTTTGAGTTAGTTTGTTTTTGATGGCATAATGGAGTGTGCTAGCTAACAAGTGTCAATTAATTTAATTTAAAATTTTTATTTACATATTAGACATATTATTTTTCTGTGTCAGGTTTTGTAAACTTACTTTGCGTACTACTGTATAAATTCAAGTTTTTAAAAGCTTAACCGACATATGTGTTGCTGGGGAGTTTGTTGCGCCACTTCTTCTTCCTAGCTAAAACACTAGGAAGTGGGGACGGGCGGGCGTTTTGGGGGACTGTCTTTATGTAGAACTTTGACGTTCAAAAAGTGCTGGCACTCAGTCTAATATGAATAAATGAGTTTTGATTTTGATTTTTAATTTTACTAAGGGACTTGGTACTGATTTCATCGACATCCCTAAAAAATGTAAGTACGTAACTACAGCAATAATGTTTAGAAGCAGATTATATGGATGCTGATTTTAATGTTTCCCGAAACTAACAATCTATTCAATTTATCTCCCAACCCATATACCCAACAATTAATTTCTGATATTACACTATTCTACTAAAACTGAAATCACATTAGTGCTTCACAATTCGCGTTAAATAGCGCTAAATAAAGGACATCGTTAATTTGGACTTAATTATGAAAGAGCCGAAAACAAAAAAGAAGTCGTGTTTGAAAAAAAAACTTATCCTCTTCATTATTCACTAACACAAAATGCTATCTTCCAATGGTTTACCTATAAAGTCAGTTAAAAAATGTATTTTTTATCTTTTATTTTATGTGGGTTTGCTCTTGACTCTAGTCTAGGTCATAGATGACAGAGACAAAGTCGACGATGGAGCGAGCTTACCCAGAAGAAGCCTGTTCACTCTAATTACTACTATTATTATTATTTATTTGGCTCACCAACAATTGAATACACGTGTACAAGGATGAGATACATCAAATAAACTGATAGACCAGCAATTTCTTACAGGTAAGCACATCATGCGTTACACTATTGTTAATAAAATCATTCATGCCACTAAATATCACAGTTGTCCTGTGTAAATAAGTATGAAATAGTGTTTATTAAATTATTAGTGGTTATTAAATAGTTTTTTTAACTTCAGAGTGCCAATTCTATAAATTTTTAGGCAACGTCATGCATGTTAATCGCAATCTGTCAAAAATGTATAGAAATCTAGCTGCCGCCCACGGCTCTGCCCGCGTGAATTTCGAAATTTTTTCCATGGGAACATACTCCCGGGATAAAAAGTATCCTATGTGTTATTCCAGACTCTAATCAACCTCTGTGCTAAATTTCATCAAAATTCATTCAGTAGTTTTTCGTGAAAGAGTTACAAACATACATCCATACATACATTCTTCCAAACTTTCGCATTTATAATATTGGTAGGAGGTAGGATAGGTTTGAGGCCTTTTTGACAGATTGCATCTGAGATATGAATGCGAACGTTGTACAATAATTAAAAGAATAAAATTGGTCCTCTGTTGTTTACCGGAGCAATACCCTATAGAGTTGTCCCCATTGTGAAAAATGAAGAGACAAACGTATTCTTTCGGAAAATAACTTTTTTATGTTTTGAATTCCAAAAATGTATGGCTGATGAATGATGTCCTTTGAATGTGTTGCTTCGAACGCTGAATAATGGCGGTGTCGATAACAGACGCATTATTCATTGAGCTAATTACAACTATGTGCTCTGTGTTGCACATAGTACATAGGTTGAAGTTAGTTAGAAATTAATGTAGTACCTAATTATGCTGGTCTATTGTGTGTGTTGAATAATTTTCGTTTATGCTAGCATTTTTCACGCATCCTGTGGCGTATCTCACAGGATCCATGCATTTTCTATGTGACAGTGTACGATGCTATCGGTCCAAGAATGTACGTAATTGATTAAGTAAATCCCATGATTAACTTTTACAAGCTATTTCTTTTTCTGCCTAGTCTTTTCCCAACATTGTCAGATTTTCTGGCTTCTGCCAAACCGTAACGACAGTCAAAGATCTACAAATGACAGCCGGGACCAACAGCTTAACATGCATTCCGAGGCATGGAGGAATCTTGGTAGTTTAAGATGGTCATCTTTAGTAACAATTAGATTAAGTATAAATAGTTGACACAAGTTACATTTTTAGGTTACCTACTTATGTACGAGTATATAGTTACGTAAAATCTTGACAGAAACAATTTCATGATCACTGACTGTTTCAATTTCAAGCTTCCATTTCTCTTCCACAACATACACTTTCAACTAAAAGCTATTGCAGGGTGCCAACTGAAAACCAGTGCTGAGTGTCTGATGCAAATGCTGAGATGGTAACCCTTTCGGTGTGGGCACGCTCAGCGCAATTCCGTACCCACTTCCACTGTATTATTTCTGTTACTTTGTCTGTGTTGCTATATGTTTGTGTCTGTCCCGAAAAAATGTTTCCTATTCTATTCGTCACATAATTACTCGCTCGCAACAGCACAGTATCGTTATTTTGTCTCCGCACAAAGACTATTGGGTACACCAGCTCACACAGGTGCACAGGGGCCACAATGCGCGTACAATGAGCGACGTCACTGCGGGAGCGGCTGTACTTCCTGTCACGATATGGGTTTGTTATGATAAATGTGTGTTTTAACAAATCTTTAAATCTTTGTCATGATAAATATCTACTAGCCATGTCCTAGAACGAAAAGTTCGAAGACTTGTGTCATTACCAAATCCGAACTATGTTCGCGTGGTGGATTAAAGCCCACTACTTCTCATAGAGGAGACTTTGACGATCTCACAGCTGGATACACCCGGCAACGGGCATCTTGAAGTATTAAGTACCATTGAATGGATGCCTGGTTCAGAAAGAGGCCTCGGTAAATACTTTAATTGATGGAAAGTCATCATCATCTACAATATCTGTGGTCTAGATGTGGGCCTAGCCTTTTCCCAAATTTGTCAGAGTCAGCTTCTAGTCTAATTAATTGGATGCAGCCAAATATCAGTATTTTGCATGTAGCAACTGCCTGCCTGACCTCTACAACCCAGTAACTGGGTACTAAGGTAAGTCTGGCTGTTAAACTTCTGAAGATCACGACTATCAAAGATTAAAACGCTGTGGTTGATTTTGATTTTTTTTGACTGGCCTGTTGGTCGAGTGGTTAGTGACCCTGACTGCTAAACCGGAGGTCGTGGGTTCGATTCCCACCCAGGACAAATCTTTGTGTGATGAGCATGATCATTTGTTCTGTGTCTGGGTGTAATTTGTCTATAATATGTATGTATTTAGAAATATATAAGTATGTTTATCAGTTATCTAGTTGCCATAGTACAGGCTCTGCCTAGTTTGGGATCGGATGTCAAAAAAAAAAAAAAATATGAACGGCTTATTCTGCTTACCACATTAAAGACTAGAACCGTGTTGGTGGCATTATTTCAAGAATATTTTCTAGAGCAGCCCGGTATCTACAAAGCAGTGTGAACTGACACCTGCACCTACAAGGTTCCGCCTAACTTCTTAATTAGTGACCTAATGACGAAAATTCTTGTTCGTTTAATTAGTTCGCTACAAGTTCTCACGAGAACGGAACGCAGTTTTGCTAAAAAGAACGTGTGGTTTGGTGATGTGGCGATTCATAATTATTGGTAAGTTACTTGTTTTTGGACTTAACAAATTTTCGCCGAAAAGGTTATGCATTAATAGGGCCTAAACGTAATAAGTACCTAACAATGGACGACCCCATTCAATTTAGTATTTTGGAACGTCCGGACGGAAAAAGAGTGGCCTTATGAGAACAATCGTGTGTCTGTCTGTCTGTCTGGCCGGTGGGCTGTCTGTCCGTCCGTCACAGCCAAAAGATAAATAGTTAGTATATATAATAGTTATAGTGCTTTGCGCACCAGTCCAACGTGCACCCGGCCGGTGTTTTTTATAACACTATAAGTACATAATAATATAAAGTAATTACGATTGTATTCTGTTACTAATAACTGAAATACCATTTTCTACAAAAAATCTAAAATACTAAAGTGACGAGTATAACATTTCTATTCAAATTGAATAAGCCCTAGATTGTCTTTGACAAAATAACTCTTCTCAACAAAAATAAGTAGGTGACTATGTAAAAAGGTATTCTCTAATAAATATTTCGCACCAAAACTCTTATTTAAACTTTGACAAGTACGTGCTAAATACATATTTTGATTCATATACCTTGATTGAACTACTGAATATCGTGGGTTTACTTGCCAAGAATCACAAAACTTTTTCTAAGTAGTTGAATAGACAAATAATGATGTCCTTCCAATATACCTATTTCTTCAGCCATTCAGGGTTGCTATGTTCTGGATTAAAGGGTAGTAGCAATCATTATCCTTTCTGAAAACATAACCAAATCTTATCCAACTATGTTGGGGGCGGTATCCAGTCACACCCACCAGACCACCACACCTCCATAACCCGGGAACTGGATAACAGGATACCCCTAGACAAGACTGTTGACAGATTTTCTGGTTTTTGACTACCTGTAACGACCTGTCGGAGATCTATAAATGACAGCCAAAACCAACTGCTCAACGTGCTTTCGCAGGAGTCTCAATTGTATTACATGGGTATTAACAAGTATAATGAGATTATTCTCTGGGATGCCTCAAACTCAAACTCAAATTATTCATTGCAATTAAACCATTAGCAGGCACTTTTGAATTGTCAAGGTCGGTCAGTCAAAGATGAAGCCATTTGCACGTTCCAAAGAGTAGATCTGTTTGAAGAAGAACGTGCAAGAAACTCCACGGACACTCTTTTAAATAATTTTTTAAAGAAATGCACGATAAAAGTGTCCGGAGTTAGAAAAACAACAATTCAAATAACAAATAATTAAAATACACCTTGGCAGTTGAGGGATGACAAGTCTCAAATGACGGCGTTCGTTCACGAACATGACTCACGCGCCAACACCATTCGGCTCAACTATATTGAAGGGAACCAAATGATCCAACACATGCGCCACCATCAGCTAGACTTTTGAGTGAGCATGACACTTCCAACCGCCAGGGCACATTCAAGTCAAAGAAAAATAAATAAAAGTAGTTTCTATACAATGAAAATATAATGTTCTTACAATCTTCAGCGGGTCGAACAATGTTTGTGAATGCTAAAAAAATAGTTTGTGCGCCGTAGTAGCTGTGGAGCAGGACCAGCATTGCGATGTCTTTAGTATTCAAAATCTGACCACTTATTATATGGTGCTGGGCCAGCATACCACCCATACATTTTGCTTCTGGGATTCAAGTCTAGTTTGTGATATAACAAATGTTATTTAGTTTTGCCAACATTATGCAGTTTTTTCGTCGACATAATAAACATCTGAAAACGAATTCATAATTCATAAGTTAAGAACCTGTAGCCTGAACTTTCAAAATCAAAGTCTTTCGAAATCTGAGAGCCTACAAATTATTCACATACCGAGATTCGAATCATTTAACTATGATCATCAATTTTATAAGTCAACGTTTGCACACGTATACGTATAATATGTACACAAAACATAAGCACGGGTATACCTAAGATACGTACTTACACTATGTGTCATTGAACAAATAACCTTATTATGCCTGTCCTAAGTTAGACTATGGTGAGAACAAACACCATGTTTTTAAAATAGGTAGAGTGTACAATACTGGTGAAGTGAATCAATTAACTATTCTCATCATCTGTCTGGCCTTTTTCCAAGTATGAGTCGGGTTCAAGCCAAACCTGATTCAGTTCAATACCAGCATTTTACGTGGAGTGCATTCCTATCTAATAATAATAATACCCAGCAACTGGGTAATACGGTAATTCTTGACAATACTGGTGTCACAATTTCTGGCATCTGACAATCCGTGTCGAAAATTTACATTACAAATGACAGCCGGGACCAACAGCTTAACGTGCTTTCCGAGGCAAGGAGGAGTCTCGTATGTTAAGATGGTCAACCCATCCACAGACCGACCTCGGCAAACGTTGTTTTACCTTGAAGATCAGTCCGTGTGGCTGTTTTTATTTAACCAGTGTGTGTCATTGAACAAATAACTTAATTATGCCGCGCTAAGTTAGGTTTGCGGTTTGAACAAGCGCAATGCTTTTTAGAATAGGTAGAGTGATTAATATTGGTTTAGTGAATCAGTTACCTATAATAATAAAATTGTGGTAATTGGGATGAATGAGAATTTGTTTTGTTATTTATAAAAAAAAAAATGTTAATTATAAAAATACCACAAAGTGGTTAATTGTTTGCCATCTAGGGATTAAAAATTCCAGTTACCCTTTCTGGTTGTTTATTAAGTTAAAATTCTATAAAATAATAATTATGATCTCAACTTCGTTTTTTTTAAATATTGATACGTTCGCGCTTGCAAACAATTTCACCTCATACGCATTAGTAAAATAAATCCTCCCTAATTCCTCAATCAATATATTTCATCAAAACAATACGAATTCCACATTCCTCATTCCGGAATTGCACATAAAACTTCGATCTTAATTAGCTGACTACCCTTATCCTAATCTTTATGGCATCTGTGGAATTGCATCGCTTCCTGAAGGGGACTGGGGTATACCCCGGGTATAACGGGGGTGGATTTATAATGTGTGGTCAAATGAAGGGTGTTATCTGATTGGGTGTAAATAATTACTGCATCCTTTCCCTAGATAATTATGTGTTAATTGGTATGTTGAAACTTTATGGGATAAAAAAAACTACTAAAAACTTGTCAAGTGACAATGGACTTATAATATATAGTACTATCTTTTTCCCGCGCCTTCGCTTGCGTTCAAGTTTTATTATCGCAAAAAAAACGTACATAGCCGTGCCCAAATACCCATCTATTTAAAAACAAACAAACGTAATCTCTAATTTATATTTATAATAATGAAATTACTTACGATTGGGATTACTATTTAAGTCTATGTAAGTGGCATTATTCTTAATCTAATGTGGCGGACTCCTCAAGATTGCGGACCAATTATTTGTTACGTACTCTCATGAAAGCGATGATGTGCTAGACGATGGAGCACGCTTGTCTAGAAGCAACCTATTCACTCTTGACTTAAAGACTCCTAGGTTGTAGCTATGAGGAAACAAACTCCGGAGTGGAACTCTACTCCTTAGCTGTACGCACAATCTATGCTTCTAATAAAACAAAATCTTTACCAATCGTATCTTCAAACACAGCTCAATCCGATTCGCAATAAAAAGTGGTAAACAAACATTTTACTGCTCACTGCTCGAACAGAATACGTAGTATAACAGTGCCGTTTCGTTTGCGCCCGTAAATCAGACCCGATTGGTTATTGGAAAACAGCTATTGAGTTCTTTTACTATGCCACTGTGAATGGTAGCTTTAAATGCTTTAGTGGCTTTTAGAAAGAGGTGCTTATAGATAAAACTATAAAATCATTTTGAATTTCGAGTATAAAAAGAGATTGAGTAAGGAAATGATGGATGAATTGACAAAGACAGCACGGTTGGCGCAGTGGTTGAGCGATTGACTGCTAAGCTGCGTGTCGCCCTGGTTGAATCCATGGTCCGGAGCGATGAGGCTTGGGAAGCGGTCACCTCCTTCTGCGAAGCAGTAATGCTAGCGAAGAAGGAGGCGGGCCGCGCGAGGGAAAGGCAAGGCCTTCGCCTCAACCGCCGCTACAGGAGATGACGCCCCGGTCGTCGGGAGTCGCAGGGCGATCCCCGGCCACCGTAGGCGCGGGCCTGCGGACGACGAGCGTTGGGTGGCTCGCTGTCCGATTACCACCAGGCCCGGGTCGATGGCGCGTTGTGTTTCACGCGCGCCTCAAAGAGATGTCAGCATAGAAGACGGGGCCCGCTAGGGCCAGAGCCTGCCAGGGTTGCGGAATTTGTTCGAAAGAGTCACCGCGGCCCCGGAACGCAATGGGCTTTAGAAGGAACACGGATGGGTTTTAGTCAGTAAGAGTCTGACACGCCCTTCCGCTCCACCCAGAGCGAAAGAAGTCATTGATGATTTCCCATCCTTAAAAAAAAATTTAAAAAAAAAGCTGCGTGTGATTCCCGCACGGAACAATTATTTATATGGCCCTTTGTATGTTTGTAAAACGCACTCACGATACAGGAGAAATTTCTAGAGCGGGGCAAAGTTTTATAAAAAAAAAAATAAAGATATGTGACAGATAATATGGTTCAAATGACTATAGATAATGCTACAAGTACTGGAATACCTACTGAAGACACGGATGTTACCTAATGAATTACAACTCTCTCTCTAGGTTCTTCTTCTTCTTCAAAGAAGTCCAAGAGATTACTTTAAAAACAAAGGCACGCAATGCATTTCTGTCTTCTTATCTAATACCAATCTGCAGACCAACTATGAACATTGTTTTCCAGTTTACTGAAATCATTAAGCCTAGCTTTTTTTCCAACATCTTGCAGTCGGCTTTCAATCTATACAGATGCTGTAGTCCTATATTTAATCGATATGGAGCATCTATCTATCAGATCTCCACAACCCAAAGATCTAAAAATGGTAGCTGGACTCACCGGCTTGATGTGTTTGTCGCTTCCAAGCCACGAAGGGTTCTCGGTATGTAATGCTATGCCATAAGCATCCACGGGCCGAGCTCAACCAGAACCTGCGCAGCTGATACTCGTAACTTAGGCACGAGTATCACCAGTATCGTCTTCATGCGATCACATTCAGTCGTTTGCCAAGAAATGCCCACTAAACTATTGTTAAGTTTGCTTCTAAATTATATCCTTTTAAACACAATCATAAAGAAAATAACGAAAAGGAAGTATCTCCATAATATATTTAATGCCATTGTAGAATTAAATGAAGTAAACTTAATTCCGTTTCGTTGTGTTGAAGACAAAAGCTCTGGGAGTAGATATGAAGTGATTTACTAAAACACTGGAACGCAACGCTTTCCGGCTACGGACTCTGTATACTATTCAATTTGAGGAAGAGGAGAGACAAGAGAAATGTTAAAGAAAGTAGGCTAGGTTTGAACGATGCTGAAATTGATTTTAACAAACGATGAAACATTGTGTTTACTAGAAGAGAAAGGTATGATAGAACATTATTTAGAATACCCATATGATTTTGTAAGTAATGTTTCCGATCATTATCATAATATGGAATCCGAATCAGCTGGGTGCGAGGACTGGTCAATGTGGTGACACTTATAGGAGTCCTGTGTACAGCAGTGTCTTTTGGCTGAGATGATGATGATCATACTGTAGTAGCTAGCCTATTCCCAGAAAACAACATTTTACTAACACTGGCATAGCAGCTTGGGCAGTACAAGAAAACAAAGACCTGTGCCCAGCAGTGGGCGCAACTTTGAATGACGATGAAAATTATTAAGACTTACTAGAGGCACTATAGACAAGTCGCATTCTGTCAGCGGAAGTGTGGCAAAGGCAAATCGCCATAGATGTATGAGATTGACAAACGCTTTTCAAATGTCACTAAATTCTCATATTCATTGTTTTTTCTCCTTTCATTGTTACAAACTAGGACTTTAACAACAGATGAAGGGAGGTGTAGCCATCTCTCGGCATGCTTGGTGGCAAAATGTTACGCGGTATGTCTTCTATCTATACTGAGAGTTTATTCTAGAGGAAAAAAAATAATTAAAAAGAAAAACACTTACCTAATTTAAAAAAAAATATGGTTCGTTTTCAGCAAAAAAGCAGGCCTTTTTACACTTATGTAAATCAAAAGAAATCTCAACTAAACTTTAGGAAATAGAAAGCACAAGACAGACTATTTATAACAATCAGTCCTTGTCACACCCATCAACGGGTGTAAGGTACATACAACCTCTGAATTTGACAAAGGTACTCGAGGTTTTTTGTGTTTTTTCACCATCCCAGCTAACTCCCCAATTGAAGTAGTGGCCAAAAGACTTCAATTGGTCGATGATGCTCAGCTACTGAGAGTGTTGGGGCAGAAACATCATATTATTTTAATTAAATACAAAGGTTTAAAAAACAGGGTGAGTCTTACAGACCCTACCAAGCATACCGAAGGTTAAAGTCTTTCAGTTACCGTTTTATTTTCGAAATTCGATGTCTTGTGACTGTCAAAAGAATAAATACACGATACTTTCTTAACTGTACCTTAGAGTATGATTAACTGTTATAAGTCCGCCCACACACGTGGGGCATCAATCTATTCAATTCATTGGAGGTCAACGGTAGCCAGCAGAGATTCGCAATGATTATATCGTGACAAAGAGATTAATAGTTACACAGAGGCCCAGGAGATCAGAGTAAGAATGGTAAATTTGAATCAGTAGGGCCTGTTAAAATAAAAATTAGAATCAAAAGACAATTTTACAATCTTTGCGAAAAAAGCAAAAAAAGTGAAAGGGACATGCAATGTGTAAATTGTTTGAACTTGTAATTTCTAATCATAAGTAAGACAAGCAGATGGTTTTTTAATCGACTTCAAAAAAGGAGGAGGTTCTCAATTCGGTTGTATGTTTTTTTTTTGTATGTTTGCTATCTCATAACTCCGTCGTTTATGAACCCATTTGAAAAATTATTTCCGATACTTTCCGATTGGTCCCATAGAAATTTCATGAAAATCTGTTTAGTAGCAAACATGAAAACCAAAGTTTTTTAATAAAAAAAAAAAGAAGTGAAGTGGAAAAAAATTGTCATCCAAGTAAAAGAAATTGTGTATTTTGCTTTCCTGTGATTTTCCAGTGTTGTTGTTAGGTGTGGGGTACCACTGGGGTGGTTTTGGTTGTTTTCTGGTTTTTTAACAGCGAATTTCGAACTTAATGTTATTTTAAACTGTGTTGTGTTTTTGTTGTTTGGTTACGTTGAGGTCGGCTACCAGTCTTACCGTATGCAACTGTAAACTAGTATTTTTATTATTAGAATTTAGTCAAACCCTAAAAATCTTTCTCCCGTAGACATGCACACCAAATACGCGTAGCGTAGAGTGTGCTCGTGGGGAGGTTCCACATGCACACTCTACACTTACACCCCACAGACATGCACTACACTCACATACAACACACCCACATGCATAACACTAAGCACTTATCTATTTAAATTTTTAATATTTTAATTTTTACTATTTTAATTTTCACTATTTTAATTGTTACTATTTTAATTTTTACTAATTTAATTGTTACTATTTGTTATTGTTCTTCTTTTTAACCTCTGTGAAAAAACTTATCGGTAATCTGGAACGCTGTCGTCTCCCTCTTGGAGGTGGGCGTTAATAGCTGCGACACAGTTTTGTAACTAATGTAGCTATTTACGTACGCAAACAATTGTAAAATGTGTTTTTGATCCAATAAAGATTTATTATTTATTATTATTATTATTATTTTCCATGGAGCGACGGTCTGTCTGACCCCCCCCACTACTTAGTTGCTGGGTAACATGGTACTCTTTGGCAAGACTGATTGTCAGACCTGAGGGCCAATTCTACTAATTAAAGCAACGTTGGCATTCGCATCTCAGTCTCAATCTGTCATAAATGTGTGAAAATCAAGGCTTTGTTTTCCAGTTTTCGACTGACATGCGATTGCCAACGTTGTTTAAAAATTTGTAGAATTGGTCCTCTGATGAACATTTTGACTATAACAAAATTATGGCTTCGATAAAATGTGATGCGATAATAGTTCTTCTGTCTCCAACTGCGTGGTATTTTTGTTGGCAGTGGGTGTTGCCTAGAACTGTTTGTCACTTTTATTGCTGGTGTTTATCTCTTAAATTAGTTCTGCCTTCGCTGATTATGTTCAACTTTTTAATTAATCACGTTTTTTCCCCTATCTTGTACTTTTAGATCATTTTAATGTTGTTTGTAGTTGTAGAGTTTCACGCGAAATTATGGGTTTATATTATTGAATTGTGAAATTATTTTCGATGAGAACTCGAAGCGTAATCAAGGAAATTACAGCTTGTGTAGTAAAAAAAAACTAAAAAAACAAGCTTTTATAGAAAAATCCAACTAAAAACAGAAAATAAAATTTAATAAATTTGATTAAGAATAATGTAAAAAAGAAATGAATGTACATTATTGTTAAAAAGCGTGGGGTGCATTTAAAGTGAAGATATTATCAAAGTGATGATTCTTCTACACATTATCTGTCAATGAAATGTTTATAACTATTGACACTATGCACCCCACGCTTTTTTAGTTTTTTAAACTATTTTTTTTTTGTTTAAGGTTATTTAAATAGAATATGTGTGTTTTTGTGAACAATAAAAAAGTGTGTATTTATGGATAATATTTTGCTTTGTTAGAATATTTTTTATTTTTAATTAATTAATCCTGGCGAATCTAATTAGGATAATCGGATATTTTAATTTAATTCTTGCATTGTCATCGATCGTTGACAGGTGTGCAAAGTTTGAATTAAATCTGATCGTTCAAAGTAGGGCAAAATCGAGCTCAAAAGGGTCGGTTACATACATACATACATACAGGTGAAGCTAATAAAAGCGTGTTAAAAACATATTTTTTTTGATAATACAGAATTACTTAAAATACTTTTTTTTTTATCCGTGTGGAGATTTAATGAATGGAGGACATTAAAGAAATATAACAGAGAATAGCTACATTTACTAAAATTCTAAAACATCTACCTTTAGGTACCTAAGAGCTTTTTCTATCCGTTATATTTAGAAACAATCACAAATACATTTCCTTTTATTTACACAGAATAAGAAAAATCAATCATTCCACCTTTGGGCAAAACATTGTCGAAACAATATTTTTCATCAAACGAAATGGAAAGAAAAAATCCATAGACAATAACGGCCGCCATTTTCATTATCGTCGTAAAAAAAGATAAACCGACACCAAACAAAGAAATTCGGAAGGAAATCGTCGCTTTAAAAATTTTAAGCTTCCCAAAGATTGAGATCCGAGCCATCCACAGCAGTTGACATTACGTTTCTAATAAAATATCGTCGACGAAAATTCCTAATAGAACCATAAAAGGGAGACGAATCGTGTCTATGGTCGTTTCGCGCCAATTCTCGTCAAGATGGCCGCGGAACAAAATGGCGGATGAACACTTTGTTTTAGGACGATATTTTTGGTTTTTATGCTTTGGTGTTAAGTTTATAGAACTAGGTTATTGAGAGTTTTATAGCTGAAACACTTTTGGCACTCAATAATTTTAAAGAAAGAGGAAAGTCGAACCGGATAGTCAAACAGAGTAAGATTGAAAAGTATTTTAACATAAGGGAACTCTTATTATACTGCATAGTTTAGCTGTGAATTTCATTGAGAAAAACACAGATAATAAAATTGATCTGGTTTGAAAATGTAATGTGTTATAAAATAATGTAAATGTTTGCATGCCGAATAGTAAAATATGGCTGAACTTTGACATACCATAGTAACTATTGTATAACCCATATTTGCAAAATAAAATTCTATTTTATTCTAATAATATTCAGTTGCGTTGAATTTTAGGCTGTAATCCGACCCAAACTTTGTAAGAACAAGGCGTAGGAAGACTTTCCCGAAAATATCCAAAGTACCACTTTTCCAATATTAATATAACTTCGCCGAGAACATTATATTATTAGCCTGACAATGCCCACTTATTTTATTTGGGCCAGTCAATGGCTGACGGGGCCGAGCCATTCAAGTTCAATTCAATTTGGGTTCTATGAGACCCCACTCGGGATGATTGTAGATGATACGTCACTGGTATGAGAAGGATCGGTTTACATGGAGTTCAACTGTGACGATGTCAAAAATGGTTGGAAAAATATTTATTTGTTTATTTAAATGTATAAAATAAATGTAACTAACATCATACTTAAATATAGTATAAAAAATTCGTCCTTATTTAATCTGTTAATTTTAGATAAGGTACATAAAGGAATATTGTTTGAAATCTTTAACCTATTGGCTTCAAAACATTACGTACTATATTGGTACAGGCGGACTGAATGCAACAAGGCATTCTGTACCAGTCAACCTTTGGGTTAAAAATCTATACTTTGGTAGGTACAAAATAAATAAAAAAATCTGTCTTTTAATTTAAGTAAGGTTAATGGCAACCCTGGATCTCTCTATCTATTTTGCTAACAATGCCTACATTGCTAGCAAAATAGATAGCGGATTGTCCGAAAGGTTCTGGAGTGGCGACCGCATACTGGAAGACGGAAACGCTGGAAGATCAACCTCAATATGGGATGACATAGAGAGAGCCGAAAGAGTCTACTTGATGCTGGAAACAAAGGAGATTAGAGTTTAACTTATTACTAGAATCCTGAATACAGCGAGGGATTTAAGCTAGCCCAAGGCAAATACACCTTTGTCCCTGAGGAACATACTCTACTTTTCACACCTACTGCGCGCGTCGGCTTCCACTGCAAGGAGCAGGTTGCGTCCACCGCGGGGCAATAATATTGTACTGAATTTCATTATAACCCGCTGGGCAATAAGCGCTACTTGCGGGCTGTAATGGCGTGCTTTAGATTAGGTTTGCATAGCATATAATTTGTCGTTTTCGTGCAGGTGATGTGAAAATTAAATTAGGTATGATTACTGATTTAGGTAGGTGATTAGGTATAATTTATGTTATAATAACAGAAGACTAAGTTATTAAAATGATTCTTTAATGAGCGTAAAAAACTTCTAAACAATAAAATTCTTAAGGAAAAAAACGTGAGAAAATCTATGTATTGTGTTATGATTAATCATTTGCGCCACGAATAAAGGAAGACTGAGAAGTTGCCAGCGCCGCACATTAGCATCAGAATATGGATCCGATGCATCGCATAGCGGAATAATATATGCATACCGTGAGTCAGATGTCGCGATTTCTATACTTCACAAATACATAAAAATGAAGGTCCAGTAGATCTGCTTGGTGCAGTCAATTTAGATTGATTTTATTTCAGTACAAGTACAGGAAAAAGTCTGAAAATTGGGAATTCATAGTTATATTTAAAATCATTTACGATCACAAACTTATATTTGCGGTTGAAGAATTGACCGTGACGTACATTGATGTATTGATCGTATGGGACAACATTTTTTCACCAATAAAGTTAAGTTTGTCCTTCGATGGTACCTTCTACATTTAGCTTTCCTAGTTTATAAACTTCCGTAGGTTATGAATACTCGGAAAAAATCAAACTCGATAGGAACCCTCGGTGCGTGAGTCGGACTCGCACTTGTCCGGTTTATTTTTTAAGCCGTTCTCTCTCAGCTCGGACCTGTAATCATATTGCCACAATATAACCATTTTATAGGTTAGTGGACCGATGACTTGGTGAGGGTCGCGGGTAGCCGATGGATGCGAGACACACAGGTCCGGTTGTTGTGGCACTGTGGACACTTGGGGGAGGCCTATGTCCAGCAGTAGACGTCTTTTGGCTGATATGATGATGACGATGATAATGAACGATTTTGCGAATGAACTAATGGTAAACAATTCTTAGTTAAATTTTGCTATAACTGTAAAACTTTGGATTTTTTTTTCTTTTAATTGTTGGTGTAATGATTTTTTATCCCTTCTCATGGCCTTACTCACTTATCATCGACGTTTCAAAAACGTCAATATAGTACTTGTAGTTTTTTATACCATTGTTAATAGTAATAATATTGTATTTTGATTATCGCGAAAAAAATATAGAATAGATTTTAGGTATTCTTATTGAACTTCTTTTTCATCTAATCTGTGGTTATAGTGCAGCTCGTAGTCTTATAAGGATCATAAGCGCCATATTATAACGCTTCCTCATAAGGAAGCTTTATAATATGGCGCTTATGATCCTTTTAAGACTACTACATATAGTACAGACATATAGTAATGGTATGTTTGTTAGTCAGCCCTTTAACCTTTTTCCTTTTACAGCTAATTATGGATTTTCCGTTGACTGAGATTTTTCTCTCACGCATTTTATAAGCTTTGACTATCGCGGATGTGTCACCGTATTACCTATCCTATCTATACTTTAAAAATGTACGGATCGCTGTCTGTACATGGGAGATATATGAGAAATACATTCAATAAAATGTACGGTTTCCTTTCGTTCTTCATACTGTCCGCCATGGCATAGCATCATGCTTAGTAGGAGTCTTCTTATCTCGCACGAAGTATACCGAATCACGCGTCGATGGCTAAACGAAATTGAACATAACTTAGCACACTGGTAGACTGGATTAAGACAAAGAATATCCTAAAACTCTTAAACCTGGTAGTGCTTTTTCTTTGGATATAACACTTTTCACACGGACAAAGCGGTGGGTAGAACCTCAACATCATCATCATATCAGCCGAAAGACGTCCACAGCTGGACATAGGCCTCCCCCAAGGGGGGGTTTGCCATAACCACCACGCTTGGCAGGCGGGTTGGCGATCGCAGTGTAGTTGTTGCAATGCACAGAGAATGCTGCTTCCCATTCTCAGATGAGTCCCTTAGTCGCCTCTTACGACAGCCACGGGAAGAGATGGGTAGAAAGAAAAGAAAAAAAAAGAGTTTTTTGCGCAAATCAAAAAAATAAAATAAACAAAAATTACAAAAGTAATGCAAATTGGGAAAATGCTATTTGCAAGTTAATAGATATTTGCATTAGCTTGTTTTATTTATAAAACATTTTTTCTGGGTGGGAAAGATTAAGAAGTCATCAGGTCGCGTTACACACATAGATAATTTAAAAGTGATGATCATTAAAAACAAAAACGTATGGGTATAATTACCTATGTAGTGCGTCGGCGCCAAAATGGTTCAGTCCAGCAATATTTCCAGACAAATGCTGTCTGACGCTGGTCTTCCAGTGACCCTCAAGTGACGAGTGACGGAGCACAGCAAGCAACGGTGAAGGAAGTGGACAATATTTGGGCACCGGATTAAATACTCATGATAGTTCCATTACCATGCAGCAGGTGTTCAGGACGTTAATCTTGAGACCCTATATTGAGATAAGATCAACCGCGTGATATATTGTCGACCTGACCATCTTGCCTACTGATAAATTTGAGGGATGGTTGCTGAGGATTTCCTGAGTTTACCGTCAGACAATTTGCCAAATCATTCCATAGCAAACAACACCGCTCAAGTTAATTTTGGCAGTTTTTACTTTTTAGGGTTCCGAACCGCTCGCTGTATAGAACTCGGTTGGCTGTTTTTCCGTCTGCCACAGCCGATTTTTGTCCAAATCTACTGGATCGATTCAGTTGAAATTTGGTACACATATATTTATATTTTTGTTCTTTCACAAAAATAAAAAATAAATGAAAAACGGGTCACTTTTTGGCAGTCAAATAAGAAAAAAAAAAGTTGTATCAACTGTACCTCTTAGCGGTGTACCTATAGGCTCTTAGCAAGAATCTCAGTTATATTTTTTTCATAATTTAAGAATATTCCGTTCCAAAGTAATTGAAGAAAATAGACGAAAGTTGACCATTCCCCCCCCCCTTATCCCTGAAAACACTGGTCCTAAAATTTAAAAAATAACACAGATTAAAAAAAATAGATATTATAATTGTGTTAAAATAACAGGCTACAAAAATGAAATTCGTTCGGAACCCTTTGCATCCATGCCCGACTCACACTTAGCTAGTTTTATTTTTGATGTCATTGGATAGCCTCTGTGTCTTACTCGTTGATTAACCAAATATAGACTAAAAATCAAATAGTAATCACAGCGGCGCATGCACAGTAGGTACACTGGTTACAATAAATAAATAATTTTTTTTTCGCTTTACTGTAAAGTTTGTCAAAATGACCTGAGCGGTGTTGCCATTCAAAACTGGCTTTGATTTATTTGTTATTTGTAATTTAATTGGTTCGTCGTTCCGTCTCTTTCTCACACTGGAATTATGATGGTGTAGCGGCATCTATACCGAGACATGAAACAAAATTTGTACGGTAACAAAAAGAACCGCACCGCCATCTATCCTGTCAGCGACGAACTACCAACGAAATCCTGCATGGCGCAAGCAAAGTTCTCCGTGCGATCTGAACATATACAACAGTCCGAATATCAACCATCGGGCAGTTGCCCACCAGACACAACAACCGTCTGGACTTTACTCTCATACCTCAATAATGGTTTTAAGACGTCACAGGAAGGCTCTTCATGTGAATGTTTACACTATAATCCTACTGATTAATTAAGTAATTAAATTAGTTCGTCAAGTACAATCGTTTTCCGAATTATGTGTGAATTATGTCGGTTTCAGTCTAACCGTATTAGGCTGAATACCAGAGCTTTACATGGAGCGAGTGTCTGTGAGCTCCCAGCCCAGTCACAACGCGAGTGTATCGTGTTACCCAGTGGTAATATTGTTTTGCAGACTTTCTGGTTTCTGATTACCCGTTATTATGAAAATCAAAATCAAAAGTCATTTATTTAAATTAGGCTGAGTGCCAGCACTTTTTGAACGTCAAAGTTCTACATAAAGACAGTCCCCCAAAACGCCCGCCCTTCACTTCCTAGTGTTATAGCTGGGAAGAAGAAGTGGCGCAACAAACTCCCCAGCATCACATCTGTCTGTTAAGTTTTAAAAACTTGAATTTATACAGTATTATGCAAAGTATTTTACAATACATGACACAGAAAATAAAATATTCAAACTGTAAATCAAATTAAATGAAATGAATTGACACTTGGTAGCTAGCACACTCCATTAAGCCATCAGAAATAGACAAACTCAAGCATTAACAAGTAAACCAAACTAATTATGCCTCCGGGCATAAATGGTGTGCCCGCTTACTGTCTCTGATGAGTCTGTTGTGTCCCTCTACAAGGCATAGGCCTCCCTTACTTCCACGTTTGTCTTTCGTTTCTACATGTGGCCAATACTTTAGGTAGGCGTCTAACTCATTACGCTATCTCCGTTACGGATGTTAGGCCCACTTGTACTCATGTCCACCGGGGCCCTTATGTAAGAAATTAACCCTGTGTTAGCAACTAACTCTGAGTTAAAAAATAACTCTGGCTTGTGCAAGTAAGCCTTCATTATTAAGAAATGACAGCCGGTAGTAACGGTTACCCATCGGTCCCGGCGTGCTTGGAGAAGCACGGAAGTGTCTCGAAAATGCAATGGATCTTAGATAGGTGAGTCCCATCTAAGATCCAACCTTGTCAAACACAATACAAACACGATCCCATCAACACTTTTTTCTTGCCTCGTCGGCCTCCGACACACGATGTATCAATCATGACAGCTTAATGAAGAACATTCTTTAATAATACATTATTTATAAGCCGAATAACATCTGCCCGCGGTTTCGTCCGCATGAAAAGTATTTTCATTTCATTTTTTTGAACGACACCCTAATCTTTTTTCTAATATATATAAAACCTTAGTTACTCCTTATAAAGTCAGCTATCTGCCGGTGATAGTCCCGTCAAAATCGTTTCAGCCGTTTTGGCGATTAGTCGTAACAAACAGACAGGCAGGCAATTAATTTAATAAAAAAAAAAATTCGTTGTATAGTATCGTAAGTAAGTATCGTATATACTTTCGTTTGCATTTAATATAAATCTGTTAATTTAATATAACAAACAAACACTTCGACTTGATTTATTTGAATAGACATAGATGATGTAACCCTTTACTCTATAATACTGACGTCACTTTACAAACGTTTTAGTCATTTTAGTTACTATACTCTATGGTTTTAGTTTGGTTTCATAAACCTGTTTGTAAAAACTATTGGAGATTGCTTCTTGTGGTAGATCTTTGTGTGTCGATGATGTCAATTATAGTCTTACGTTACGTTTTTTAGTGAATAAGTAAATTTTATGCGAGAACGCTAAAAGACGTTAAGTATTAACGTATTTTTTGGAATCTGCCTCGTTGCTCCAATCTTTATCGCTGAGCTTGTGGTCCTAAGTTCGATCCCAAATGGGCAAAGTTTTATTGGATTTTTCACTGTCTACTTTTCGGAAAGGGGGCAATATCTTATGGAGTTTCCTTCCGGAGTATGTGGTTCCTGCTAGGTATTACTTGGGAGGCCTATAAGTCTAGAGTGAATAGGTTATTTCTAGAAAAGTGTGCTCCATCAACGACCACATCACCACTTTCCATTATAGGAGATGGAAGTCGAACGCAACGATACCAATGACTGAACAATCGACTTCCAAATAAAAAAAAATAACATAAAGTATAAAATAACTTTAATTTCGGAAGTCGGTGTTTTTGGCTGTTTCTTCGTATTTTAACACCGACTTCCGAAATTAAAGTTATTTTATACTTTGTTTAGTGTTACCCCACACCTAAAAACACCACTGGAAAGTCACAGGACAGCATTACACGAAATTTCGTTTTTTTCCAGCTATTTTGATTTAAACACCAAACTACTGAACCGATTTTGATAAAATTTCTAGGGTATCAATCGGAACGTATATCCTTTCACAAGAAAAAATATTTTTTCAAATTACTTCATAAATGACGGAGTTATGAGGTAACAAATAAAAACAAACGAATTGAGAATCTTCTCCTTTTTCTTTAAGTCGGTTAAAATATGTACTGTTAAAAGAATTCTTATTAACCTGTTATTTCACGTAAACTGGCATAACCAATATTGAAATGTGTGACTTAACTCTGATGGTCTATTCCACATTTCTTCGCACACTCAAAAGTAGCAAAATAATAACAAGTTTTATTCAGCGGAAGAATTTTCACGAAAACCGGCCAAGTGCGAGTCGGACTCGCACTCAAAGGGTTCCGAACGAATCTCATTTTTGTAACAGATTACTTTCAAACCATAGACTTCTTATCTGTGTTCCTGTTATCTTTAGGCAATGAACTACCTGTTTTTTTTTTCTAAGCTCGTGGCTAAATAATAACAGCCGCATGGGCCGATCTTTAAGGTTAAGCAACGCTTGCCGAGGTTGGTCTGTGGATGGGTGACCATCTTAACATACCGAGACTCCTCCGTGCCTTGGAAAGCACGCTAAGCCGTTGGTCCCGGCTGTCATTTGTAGATCTTTGGCAGTCGTTACGGATAGTCAGAAGCCAGATAATCTGACACCAGTCTTGTTAAGGAGTACCGTGTTACCCAGTTAATGGGTTGTGGAGGTCTGGTAGGCAGCCGCTCAACGTGAAATACTGGTATTCAGCTGAATCCGGTTTGACTAGAAGCCAACCCCAATATAATTGGGAAAAGGCTAGGCAGATGATGAGTTTTGAAGAAAAGGGGTCGGTGGAACTGTCATTTTTCATCTAATTTTTTTAATAACTTCAAAACCATTTATTTTAAACTTATTAAAATTTTATATTTGAAACCCTCACAATATTATTATATTATTTCATTCAATATATGAAACGGTTTAGTTAAAAAAAAAATTTTTTTTAATTTTCTTATGTTCCCCCACAATGTGACATCGGTTTTAAAAAAATATTTATTTTATATACTTTTCCGTGTTTGGATTACAGAAGATTATATGTATACCAAATTTCACACCATCGGTCATGTAGATTTGGAGAAAATCGGTTGTGACAGACGGACACACAGACAACAGTGATCCTACAAAGGTTCCGTTTTTCATAGACGTTGTGTTTCATTTCGGAACCCTAAAAAGTAATCAAACATTTAACTTCTGTCATAAAATAATCTGGATTAATATAAATAAAATACCAATTTCATGGACACCCCGAATCCATGTAAACCAACCTTAACGAAACGATAAATAGTAATACGTCACTAGCGGTTTTCTGCTAACTCCGATGTTTCCGTTCAACGATTGAAATATCCTTACTAAACTTTAGACCTTGACAAATCCATTGCTGGTTTTGTAAGAAGTTTATCAAAGAAGTTCCATGGTTAGCCAGCAATGTATGGAAAATAGAGCGATGGTGCCATTTCGTCAAGGTTGTCCTGTTAGGCTATCTTTTTACGGTCAAATACTCCAAGAGTTAATTTTATTTCTGCGTCTATTGTCGCCTTGTTGTTTACTACAAGAAATATATTATTGAGATTACGGGTCTCGTCATGAAGGTTTAAAAATGGAGGGCTCGTTATATTAGTGTATTTTTGTTTTGGTAGTTTAGTCGCCTGTCCTACAGTACAGCCAACCGTTAATGCTCGACCCATATTGTATCCGTTATGGTCTTCTCCATACTATGAAGTGCCATGGTGATTCCGCTGCGCACTATTCCTTTTTCTCACCGCAGTGATGATGGTATTGGGCACGTCAGTAGGGGGCTGTCCGTACATAGCTCGTGCTAACACGAGAATATAAGAGTTGAAAACTTAAAAAGCAGGTAGACGACCCACGGGGGCGGGCCGCGCGAGTGAGAGACAAGGCCTTTTTCCCAACCGCTGCTACAGAAGAAGACGCCCCGGGCGTCGAGAGTCGCAGGGAGATCCCCGACCACCGTAGGCGCGGGCCTGCGGACGGCGAGCGTTGGGTGGCTCGCTGTCCGATCACCACCAGGCCCGGGTCGATGGCGCGCGCCTCAAAGAGATGTCAGCATAGGAGACAGGGTCTGCTAGGGCCAGAGCCTGGCAGGGTCACCGCGGCCCCGGAACACAAAGGGCTTTAGAAGGAACACGGATGGGTTTTAGACAGTAAGAGTCTGACACGCCCTTCCGCTGCACCCAGAGCGGAAGAAGTCATTTGATGAGTTCCCATCCTTAAAAAAAAAAGGTAGACGACCCACCCAAATACTGTTTTTTTAATGTGACTCGTTATTTTACCTTTCAAGATAGAAATGCCAGCATTTCTGATTTTAGCAGGGGGAAAGGTACGCAGGTGTGTTGTTAATATAACCCTTGACGCCTGCTGCGAGGAATGGTACGAGGTGGCAAGCGAAAACGGTACCTGGAATGATTTGGGAGAGAGTGAAACAGCACAGGATGAATAAAAAAGAAAACTGAAAAAGCTTCTATTAGATCAAACAGTTGTTTAATTCTCTTGGAAAATTAAAAACAAAAAGTTCCCCAAAGAAATGACGCTTCTTAATATGATCTTTTTTGACTCTTCTTCCACAGTTGTAATGGGAGAGGTTTCTGTATAAATTCTTCTTCTTCTTCACCCTTTTACCTATTTTTGTAATTGCCCTTCTTGTCCTTTTGCTATATGTGTGTATATTCATTGAATAAATGAAGAAAAAAAAAAACAAAATCTCCGAAGAATACAGCACCCCGCAGATTGGCGTTCCATTCCTCCTTACTCCTGGCCACTCTCAAAAGGAAAGAAGTAATGAAGTTGTGTGATCACGTTCCCAGCTTTATTTTCATTTATCTTTTTGTTTTTCTTTTGAGCTAGAGTAACGAGATTGCGTTGTTATCCTCCGAGATGAGCCGTAGACCTTGTGTAAAGGTTTATGTGAAAATGACAATATTATAGAGGGTCGATCAAAATGTTCTGGTGCTTGAATATTTAGTTGGTGGATAAGAATGCGGTATCCTACTTAGTAATTTTTAAACATTAATAATGCAATATGTTATGTGTTTTTTTTAATGAATGGATGTTTGTTTATTTGTTAGCTTTTACTCGGGGCTTCACACACTTTTTTATAGATTTTGGCAAAAAGTATAACCGTTAAAAATCTATCTCTTTCTGTGCCAAAATGCATAACAATCGGTTCAGCGATTTAGGCATAAAAACGTAAAAAAAACAAACAAACTCACTTAACCTTTCATCTATACAAACAAATAAAATTCAAGTTTCTGTTTTTAATATCAAAATAACAGCTTTTTTACTTCTATACAAATTTGTATAGAATTTTCTATTTCCGAACCAAATAACACTTTATGATACCAGGAATCCAACTCACTCCCTTACGCTCAGCAGTCGCATTTACAAACCAAAGACTCGCCAACGAGTTAATCAAAAAGAAAAAACAAAACGTTTAAAAAGTAATGAAATCCATGAAATAATTACTCGCCAATAAATAATGGTAATGAGCCACGTTTAAACTCAGAAAGATAATTAGTAAGAAGGGCAGGGGTGTGCTGTAATACTGTTAATTAGGGAGCTTTACGGACTACCCACATTAAACAGTAATTTGAAATCGTTCGGATTTCAATCATGAAACCGTTAATTTTTCAGAGAGTCGTGTTTGATCACATTTAAACAGTTTAGATTTTTATGGCTGGCTTCTAAAGTCAACTTAATTATAAGCTTTTTCTGATTTTTATAAAAAAACTGGCGTTTTCGCGCCATTCCTTACTTACAAGGTAGCAACACTTAGAGCAAGAAATACAAATCCACAGGAACATTGATATTTTCTGGATTAAAACCAGATATACTTTCTATCAATGAAGCCGAATAATAAACTTTTTTCATTAATTTTATCAGTACTTCAGATATTACTTTTAACAGACGTAATAAAACTCTATATTCACCTCGTTATAATATAAGTTTAGATAAATATATTATAAGACGCACGGTGATGCTCCAACGGTACATAGACGACATACCATCCATACGCACAAAAAATCGGGATTACTTTCATTGTGCGCACAAGGACATAAATTTCTTGACGGAGTCCGTGTTTCCTGATAGCGGCCACCAGGGGATCTTTAAGTCAAGCGTGCTCCATCGTTGACCACATCTTCGCTTTCCATCCGGTGAGATTTAATAGTAAAATACCTAGAATGGTTCTAAAAACTAAATGAAAAATACATACCTAACCTAACCAACTTCGTTTAGCACTGCCAAACAATACTTTTACACCTTTTTTTTTAAAGATGGGAAATCATCAAATGACTTCTTCCGCTCTGGGTGGAGCGGAAGAGCGTGTCAGACTCTTACTGACAAAAACCCATCCGTATTCCTTCTAAAGCCCTTTGTATTCCAGGGCCGCGGTGACTCTTTCGAAAAAATTCCGTAACCCTGGCAGGAATACATTCACACCTACCAAGTCCCTTCTAATGAGAACGTAGAACATAACCCTTTAGAAAACAAAACACTGCCGGGGTTAAATGCCAATTATTTACACCAATTTTATTATGACTCTTCGGCTCCACGCGGATTGGATGTCGATGCAGAAACAATGAATGCTGAGCTACGAGTAGTCATGCAAAATAATACTATGGCTTGATATAATATAATATAATAATAATATATCCTGGGACAACTCACACACGGTCATCCGATCCCAAACTAAGCAGAGCCTGTGCTATGGCAACCAGACAACTGATAAACATACTTATATATTTCTAAATACATACATATTATAGACATACTACACCCAGACACAGAACAAATGATCATGCTCATCACACAAAGATTTGTCCTGGGTGGGAATCGAACCCACGACCTCCGGCTAAGCAGTCAGGGTCACTAACCACTCGACCAACAGGACAGTCAAGTAATTGGCTGGTAAGCTTTCTTTCATGGGAAATCATCAAATGTCTTCTCCGGTTCAAGGGGGCTACTCTCTAAACCCGAAGTTCTTGGTTTTGGGCTTAGTTGCGGGCGTATTCGGCTCCGTATCACCTACGGACTTACGATTAGTTCCGAACCCGAACTAAGAATGAATGAAAACACGATTTGACAGTAACTGTCAAATCGTGTTGCCATTCATTCTTGGTGGTTCTTAGTGGTGGGTCGCTCTGGGCGGAGCGGGAGGGAATGTCAGGCTCTTATTGACTTAATGTGATGACATGTGTTCCTCAAATGCCCTTTGCGTTCCAGGGTTTCGTTAATAGGCGCGGTTATAGGGCGCCGGCTATAGGCTCTAGCGGGACCCGTCAACTATCTGATATCTCTTTGAGGCGCGCGGAACACAACGTGACCCGGGCCGGGTGCTTAAGGCTACGTTCCACCAGAGATATTCGAAGATGTGTAGCGAGGGATGTGAAGAACCAATAGAATTGCGTACGCTGAACGAGACTTGGTAAATAAAGCGATTCTAT
This sequence comes from Mamestra configurata, assembly GCA_002192655.3. NCBI lineage: Eukaryota > Metazoa > Arthropoda > Insecta > Lepidoptera > Noctuidae > Mamestra > Mamestra configurata. Next base: position 240,940 of record NDFZ01005092.1, on the reverse strand, counting down.
TGGTTCTTAGCATACACATCTTAAGCCAGCCTTAAGGACCCGGCACGGCGCGTTGTGTTCCACGCGCACCTCAACGCAGAAACGCAGCCTAACGGACGGCGAACTACCCACCTCTTGCCCCCTGCAGGCCCGTGCCTGGTAAATTTTCAAAGAAATTCATATTCAATAGGCTCATGGCAAAATAATAACAGACGCACGAGTTGATCTACAAGGTTAAGCAACTCTTGCCGATAGTGGCCCGTGGATGAGTGACCATTTTAACATAGGTACCTGCCTTCTAAGCAGGTATGTTAAAATGGTCACTCATCTACGGACCGACCACGGCAAGCATCCACCCGGGCGGCTCTTATTATTTAGCGTCTTAAGATCAGAGACTGACGTTGCATAATAAAAAGTAAAACTGTATCTCTTTCCCTTCCCATCTCATTCCAACCACAACTTCCAACCTTAAATATTTGATAGAAAATAAAAAATAAAACAAACATAGCCGACAAAATAACGTTCTAAAATATACTCACAGTTCGAATTCAGAGCGAAATGCTCAAATATTTCGGTTTCCCAACGACATTGTATCACAAAAAGAATCTAATCTTTCGGAATGCTCTGGCCAGCGTGAAAACGACTGACGCAGTCAAAACGTCAAAATATACCAGCATTTTTCATTCGTTTAAACTTTTACAAAGTTATTTTACCATCCGAAAAAATCTCTCCAGTACTTATCTTCATAAAAATAAGGTATATTTCAGCCTGGTTTTGATTTTCGAAACTGTAGAACAGCGTGTGAATGTGTGCACTAACCGTACCAACCAATCTCTTGTATAGGGCTATGCTGCGTTTGCTGCGACTGCGACTTTTTGTCGCAATGTCAGTGGTCGAGCTAAGATTAATCTTAAAGCCTGGCGATTTTACGTCGACACTGCATGCGATTGGATTTGAATTTCGAATGCCAATGCTTTACTATTCTTTGTTTGAGTCCGTTATATTTTTGTTGCGGGTAGGAAAATAAAGTGGGGTATGTAGGAAATAGTGGCTGGTTGTTTGCTGATTTTAAATTCTTGCGAATGGTTTGTTTGGAAGATGTAGACGCATACTGTCGTGTTGGTAAGTAGCTTAGTCAAGAAATGAGTTCGTTTTTTATCTTCCATTCTACCAGTCACGCTATCTCCATCCATATAACTATTACATTATAACTATTAAGTGACGAAACATCGCCTATGTTCTGCAATAGGTTAGACAGACTGGGCTGCAACTCAGATTTTCTGTTAAAAACCTACTGACACTTTGCTCGACCTAGGAATTGAACTCGGGATCTTATAAGTAGAGCTATCGCTGCTAGCCAACGAGAGATAAGAGAGATAAGAGATAAGTCTTTATTTGCCTTAAACATGGTATAAAGTTGTTACAGTCAGATATTAATGTTAAGTCCGCATGTTTAGCTATACAGGATATGTATCAATTGCATGCAAATTAATTATTATCAGTGAATTCTAAAGTTCAATGTCAGAGATAAAAAGTCAATAAAATTATTAGAAATACAATAATAATAATAATAATAAAAAGCATAATAATAGTTTCAACAGCATTTCTCAGCATTGCGGATACAATGACAATTAGACTTGAAATTTATTGTTTAAAACTAAGAAAATCTTTAATTTCATAAAACATGTGTTCCTTCAACCATTTCAATAATCTGTTTTTAAATGAGTTAGTATTTAATAACAATTTTATTTCTTTGGGAAGTTTGTTGTAAATGCGTATACACATGACTAGAAAACTTTTCGCATACTTGGCTGACTTGGGAGTATCCTGCAAAACTAGTCTGCAAGGATCTCTATTTCGAGAGTTCAATTGATAGGCTTTTTTGAACAATCCCTTATTATTATAAACATAATTACAAACCTCAAAAATGTACAGTGACGGAAGTGGTAATATACCTAGCTTTTTAAAGAATGGTTTACATGACTCATCAGGACGGATACCACAAATGGCTCTGATGCATTTCTTTTGCGCAATAAATGCTCGGTGATTATCTGTGCTGTTACCCCAAAGGATAAGCCCGTATCGTAAGATGGATTCTATATAGGCGTGATATGCCGTAATTGCTGTTTTTTTGTTGGTTATGTTCTTTATTTGTCTGAGAGCATACACAAACTTATTGATCCTACTGCACAAACTATCCAGATGTACTTTCCAATTCAGATCTTGATCTATGAGTACTCCTAAGAATTTAGTTTGTGGAACTTCTTTTAGCCTGTCAATATGAAGCTTGAAATTGTATTTCGAATGTTTTGATTTATTAAACTGTATAAAATTTGACTTATCCAAATTGATTTTCAATTTATTTGTCTGTAACCATTTTATAATGTCGTCAATAGTGTTATTAATGTCCATCTCATGATCAGATTTAGTTTTACACTTTTTGTCAGATGTCACAATAATTGAAATGTCATCTGCAAATAATACACATTTATGATTAGTCACTAACGGCAAGTCGTTTATGTATATTAGAAACAATAAAGGTCCTAATACACTCCCTTGAGGGACGCCGCAATTATTAACTCTATTGTCAGATGTAAACGAAGTCAATAAATTATCATTTACCTTATTGATAACAACGTATTGTTTTCGGTTGCTTAAATACGACGCGATCCACTGCGTAGGTACCACTGCGAGGTAACCAATATCTGAATTTTTCATACATATTCATCGGCTCCCCGTCCTGGTCCCATGTTACTTGCAGTCGGTGGTACATATTTCCTCCCCTGTCAACCTTCACGCTCTTTCTCTTTAAATTAGGAGTACCTCAATGGTTTTGAACCAGTTGCTGTTTTTGTTGTTTGTTCTACTCGTTTTATCAATTTGGTATTTTCGAACTTGCACGAGTTGGTATTGCCACCGAGGAAGTCGTTTATGGAAGCCAATTTGGACAAGCTTGCAAAAACTTCATAAATTTTTCCCCGAACCTCCGGAAATAATGAGTTTAATTATGTTGAATGGTTATTGTAGGAGACACCAACATTTGTGTGCGAATATTGTTGAAATGCCAGTATATTGTAATACAGTGAAATAACAATAGTAAATTGTACAATTACTGTTATGTATGGTGTCGGACGTAAAAGAATAGCACCATCCCATCACTTCCCATGGGTGTCGTGGGACTCACCCGATTCTCTGTGCATTGCAATAGCTACACTGGGATTGCCAACCCGCTTGCCAGCGTGGCGATTATTGCAACTTCCCCCACGAGGGAGGCCTATGTCCAGCAGTAGACGTCTTTCGGCTGATATGATGATGATGTACAATTATGTACTAGACTCTACTGATAGTGTCAAAATATAGCTAAGGTTAACAGTAAATTAGGAGATTCTCTGTTTGTACGATTTTTTTCTTTGAAACATACAAAAATGCAATCGTAGGTCTTAATATACCTAACAGGAGAAGACGCCCCGGGCGTCGGGAGTCGCAGGGCGATCCCCGGCCACCGTAGGCGCGGGTCTGCGGACGGCGAGCATTGGGTGGCTCGCTGTCCGATCACCACCAGGCCCGGGTCGATGGCGCGTTGTGTTTCACGCGCGCCTCAAAGAGATGTCAGCATAAAAGACGGGGCCCGCTAGGGCCAAAGCCTGCCAGGGTTGCGGAATCTGTTCGAAAGAGTCACCGCGGCCCTGGAACGCAAAGGGCTTTAGAAGGAATACGGATGGGTTTTAGTCAGTAAGAGTCTGACACGCCCTTCCGCTCCCACCCAGAGCGGAAGAAGTTATTAATTTGATGATTTGCCATCCTTAAAAAAAAAAAAAAAGGTCTTAATATACCTTCAAAGAGATGTCAGCATGGAAGACGGGGCCCGCTAGGGCCAAAGCCTGCCAGGGTTGCGGAATCTGTTCGAAAGAGTCACCGCGGCCCTGGAACGCAAAGGGCTTTAGAAGGAATACGGATGGGTTTTAGTCAGTAAGAGTCTGACACGCCCTTCCGCTCCCACCCAGAGCGGAAGAAGTTATTAATTTGATGATTTGCCATCCTTAAAAAAAAAAAAAAAGGTCTTAATATACCTTCAAAGAGATGTCAGCATGGAAGACGGGGCCCGCTAGGGCCAGAGCCTGCTAGGGTTGCGGAATTTGTTCGAAAGAAGCTTTAAAAGGCACACGGATGGGTTTTAGTCAGTAAGAGTCTGACACGCCCTTCCGCTCCACCCAGAGTGGATGAAGACATTTGATGATTTCCCATACTTAGAAAAAATGGTTTTAATGTACCTATGCGTCATATTTATACTTTTTTCTTGCCATTCACAAGCATTTTGTCCGCCATGACAGTTTTTTCCCAGAAGCCATTTGCAAATTAAATATTTTTTTGTGTTCTTTGTAGAGTTATTTATTTCATTGTATATAATATGTATTCATGTAAATGTATTCAAATTGCTGCTACTTTTTGTGTAACTTGGTAAAAAACGTCACGTTTGCAAATTAATATTGTAAAATGTGACATTTTTCTTTTGTAGTAAAACTGTAGTTTATTTCAAATTGGACTGGGTTGTCGTAGTTGCTTAGGTACTAAGCAAATGTCTTCATGCGTTTAAAGGCCCACAGCCTCAAATATGCTTTGCAGGACATAATTTAAATAACACTAACTTTCGTCCAAAATGTATGAGGATTACCTTAAAACATCTCACGATCCTTTGACACAGATAAGATGTCATTTTGTGTTAAAACGCTGTTAAATTCTTCTTTTAACTTTTGCAGGTTTGTACCCAATCCTCAAATTGTTTTTGAAGTTTCAAACCCAGCATTCGTTTGCCCAGTATAGACACGTAAGTATTCTAAGTCAGGATGTTTCTCGCACGTGTTTTGTTTCCGTTATGGCATCCATACTAATCTTTAGACATCTATAAAAGCTTAATATCTATTCCGAACAGGTCTTACACGAGAGGGAAAGTACTACATTCCACCGTCACATCCTATTCTACTATCAAAAGCAATAAAATTGGTTGGTTTGTTTATGTTTACGTAATATCTAACAGTATTTTTTTGTGGATGGGAAATTATCATGAAATGACTCCTTCCGCTGTGGGCGAAGTGGAAGGGAGTGTCAGACTTACTGACTAAAACCCAATCGTGTTTCTCCAATCCAATTGCCCTTTGCGTTTCGAATAATTCCGCAACCCTGGAACGTTTCCGCAAACCTGAATTTAAGATCCTACTTCTAATAAAATTTCGAAATTCACACGGGCGAAGCCACTGGCTAAAGTTAGGTAAAACCACAGTACCTACATTTCTAACTTTTGTATATCAAAAAGATAATTAAAAATTTCATGGCTGGCAGCTGTTTGATGCGGAAGAAGCTTACCGTTTCAAATTCACAAAGTAATTAATAATCATGTTTAATTGTTATATCCGTACTTCCTGTTTGCTTTGCAAAAATACATAGACTGTATTTTTTTGGGTTTTGTGTGTCCATGAGGTTAAAATAGCCATTTTTAATTTTAGTAAGTTTTAAATAAAACACAATTTTCTTCGCCCGCGAAAAATATCCAGGCCTTGCTCTGTTTGTGTTCCCAAATCCACTCAAATCCAATCATCTATTGAGGCGCTACTGAATCAGGAATATCAGTAGCGAAGAGTAGGATATCGCGTAGGTAACCAGAGAAACAAAAACCTTTAAAAATATATACATACAAATTCTGTCGATAATTTACCAACACATAAAAACCTCACGAATTCCGCAAACAACAGTCATTACAATGCTAAACCGAACGCGTCTACGCGATGCGTGACATTGACAGCTGTCATTGCAACTGTCATGGCGGCGCGTTAGCTAATTAGCGGGAAAACACAATTTGTGTGAATCCGACTGTATTTGAACCGTCGTTGTTAAGCTCAAGTCTGGCAGAAAAACGAAATAAAAGCATGTTTCATTGATATTTTTCCGCTTATATTCTGCAGTATTTCCTGCCTTTGACGTGAGTGAAACAAATTAAGGCCGAATGCACACTATTAAGCGTTGTAGCAAACCATAAAGTAGATTAAAATGGCCAAGCATTCAGTATGCATATGCCTTATCGGGAACGAACTATGGTGACCCATATTCTATGGGTTAATGTGCATGCAAAAACAATGGCAGTATAACTAAAGTCTAGGTATATGTTTTGTTACTGAGGAAGCTAAGTACATTTGGCCATTAGGCTTATCGCTTCGTTGGTCAATAGTGTTGGCTATGTTTTGATGTTGAGCAACGGAGTCAGATTTAGTTTTATGTGACTTTCTGCTGGAAGTAAGATAGTACTGCTGCGACATCTTTTGTTGTTTTTGGCACGTTATCTTATGCTTTTTTTTTAAGGATGGGAAATCATCAAATGACTTCTTCCACTCTGGGTGGAGCGGAAGGGAGTGTCAGACTCTTACTGACTAAAACCCATCCGTATTCCTTCTAAAGCCCTTTGCGTTCCAGGGCCGCGGTGACTCTTTCGAACAAATTCCGCAACCCTGGCAACGTTATCCTATGCTTGGATACTTTACTTGAATAATTTTGATGTTTATTTAACCTTTACAGAGGATTTCATATTATCAATACTTATCTAATCATATACACTTAAATTAGGAATACAATCTCCTAATTCAAATATCGCGTCAAAAAATTCGACCGCATCGCTATCGACTGGAAGTGAGCCCAAAAGACTGGCGGCATTGCACTTGAATAATATGTATTTTTCTCCCGTATTCTGAATAAAGTAAATTTCAAACTTTAATGTAATAATAGCTAGCTGTCATTCTAGAGTAGGGTTTGACCAGTTCTCAACTATGAATTCTCAGTTCAGAAACCGTGAGTTACTCGTGTTATTTTTATTCATCCTTAAAACTGTTTAAATAAATGTTGAACCAGAGTGAAATTAGAAAGCCCTGACGAGAAAAAGCCCTTATTTTCCTACTTAAAATCTTTGTTCTAATAAAGTTAATTCATCAATGAATAAATTAATTCATCAAGTTAATTCATCAAGGTCTGTAGTACAGAAACAGCGTTATTTTAAAAGAAATCAAAGACTTGAGTCTTACAACAAGTAGGTCGTATTACAATAGCTGGTTTTTTCAACGACGGAGAAGAAAATAAAGGTTCTGTTTGTTATTCATTCTTTAGCCGAGAAATAATATGACTGTACTAAGGTTTTGGTGAAGCCCCGTTCACAACCAACATACCTACCGTAAATAACGAAGGCCGAGACAAAAATACTTTTAGCATTAGCTCATCTTAATCTTAAAAATAACTACAATCAATCAGCGTAGCCTTTTTCATACTACAGGAGTGGACGCCCTGGGCGTCGGGAGTTGCAGGGCGAACCCCGGCCGGCGCGGGCCTGCCGACGGCAAGCGTTGGGTGGTTCGACGACCAGGCCCGGGTCGATGGCGCGTTGTGTTCCACGCGCGCCTCAAAGAGATGTCGGGATAGGAGACGGGGCTTGATAGGGCCAGAGCCTGCCAGGGTATAGGAATTTGTTCGAAAAAGTCACCGCGGCCCTGGAACGCAAAGGGCTTTAGAAGGAACACGGATGGGTTTTAGTCAGTAAGAGTCTGACACGCCCTTCCGCTCCACCCAGAGCGGAAGAAGTCATTTGATGATTTCCCATAACCTTAAAAAAAGCCTTTTCCAAACTATGCAAGGGTCGGCTTCGAGTCTAACCGGATGCAGCCGATTACTGGGTAACACGGACTACGGTACTTCTTGATAAGCCTAGTGTCAGATTGTTGACTTCTGACTATCTGTAAGGACTGTCAAAGATGTTCAAATGACAGCCGGAACCAACAGCAGTGTTATCAAGGGCACGGAGAAATCTCAGTTTAGTAAGTGGTAACCAATCCACGGAAAGACCTTTCTTTGAAAATCGACACGTGCGTGTGTCTATCACATAAAACATAATATTATCGAATCTTTTAAAACTGCCGTGACTTCATAATGTATGTGTATTTTGACAACTTGAATGGAAACAATGAGTTGGAGACAATGTGAGGAAATTCTCACGCTAAATAATTCTAGGCATGTGTGGCCCAACACGGTCGTAAGATGAGCCACTCCACCTGGGTGACTGACCTTGAGGTACAACGACATGGAAGGTCAGATGTTGGGTCAACGGGTTCCTGGTAGAATAACAATACATGTAATAGATAGTACCTAACATAGACCGGTAGGATAACGTCACGCCTGCAGTTATTCCCCGATGGTAGAAGCACAGGTGTACCTATAGCACATCCCCATTTCGCCAGTTATGCCTACGTCCCATATAACAGCGGACGAGCCTATATTTATCGAGTTTCGACCTTCGTATGGAAAAACAGAAGCCTTTTAAGAGCTTTTGTGTGACTATCTGTCTGTCTGTCCGACTGTCACAGCCAATTAGCTCCGAATGTACTGGACCGATTCAGTTGAAGGTTGGTGCACATGAACTTCTGTGGCCCAAATGAGAATACGTTACGTAAATTAATAAACCTAGAGTATGGGGGTCGCATTTGGGGGAAAGATTAGAAAGAAAAATTAAAGGTTTTCCAACTGTGCAGTGCTCAGCAGATTCGGCAATCACTCAGCCACTTTTTTATTTTTATTGAACTCTGTCGGAAATGCTCATGGATGTCCTCCCGCCCCAGGGCAGAGGAGTCTGTCAGACTCTTACTGACTAAAACCACCTCGGTGTTCCATCTCCCACCTACGCCGGGGATCGCGGGAACGGATGCGACTTCCATAATCCTCGGCTGGTCTGCCTTTGGGGGCCATCTCGCGTCAGCGCGGGGAGTGAGGGGATTGACTCCCCTCGCTACGTCAAAGGGGAGCACGGGAACACCACGCACCGCCACCTTGGGTCCGGATGAATGGGGGGCAACGGACATCTCCAAGTCCGCCATCCCTGGACCCAGTTAGGGGGGCCGGAAGAGGGCAGCCCCAACCTCCTCCAACACCCGATGCACCTGCTGCAGGCCGGGAGAGGGGTCGAGATTTCCCTCTTTCTTTCCGCAGCCTCCTTCTGCGCAATAACTGTCTCGCAGAAGGAGACCACCGAGTCCCAGGACTCCTCGCCGCCGACCGTAGAACGGACTACGGTCGGCAGCGAGAGGTTTCTGCCTGACACAGATCACTCAGCCACTGCGCCAACCTTGCCGTCGAATGTCATCAAGCGGGCGCGTATCCAGACTCCGGGCTAGGTATGATAAGTAATCGTTCACCCAAGAGAAGTATAGTACTTCGTCCGATAAATTCCTTTTGTAGTTAAACTTATTGCCGAAGCAGAATAGTTATATCATAGGGTGTCGATGAAATAAAAGGCTCATCACCAATTTTAACCAAATCAAAGCGTAATACACAATCAACGTTTTCCATGTCAGATAGTTAAATAGCATTCCTTCCTTTCATTTCTTGTTTTACGTTTTCGTTCAGATGAATTTTCAAACACGAAAGAATAAGTTGCTAATCAGGAATTTCCTTTCAAATTTCTCGCATTTTGATAAAACTCTTGCTACCATAAATTTGGTTCAGTTTGTCTCTGGAATGTATGTGTGATGACTCTCCAGGAAAAGTGGTCTATAGTCGGCCAATTAGGGGTGATCTCTTACCACCAGTAGTGGAATTTAAACTTTTAATTTCGGTTTTTCTTATTCGTCGTAGTCCTAGGTGACGGCTAATTGCCGCGCCGTTCTATGACCAATGTGTGTCTACGTCCGTCAAAAACCTGGCACCACGTCAGCCAGGCTGGTGGCTTGCCATTGGTAGACTGATGCGCCATACGCTATTCTATTTTATTTTATTTCATTCTATTCCATTCTATTCCATTCTATTCCATTCTATTCCATTCTATTCCATTCTATTCCATTCTATTCCATTCTATTCCATTCTATTCCATTCTATTCCATTCTATTCCATTCTATTCCATTCTATTCCATTCTATTCCATTCTATTCCATTCTATTCCATTCTATTCCATTCTATTCCATTCTATTCCATTCTATTCCATTCTATTCCATTCTATTCCATTCTATTCCATTCTATTCCATTCTATTCCATTCTATTCCATTCTATTCCATTCTATTCCATTCTATTATATTATATTCTATTCTATTCCATTCTATTCTGTTCTGTTCTGTTCTGTTCTGTTCTTTTCTGTTCTGTTCTGTTCTGTTCTTGCATGTTGGCCAATACAGTGATAGGTCTTATGAAACCCCGTAATATTGTGTCTTATCTTCACTATATTGGGGTCGGCTTCCAGTCTACTCGGATGCACTTTAATGCCAGTGTTTTACATGTACATTTGTGTGCGGAAGACGGGGCTCGCTAGGGCCAGAGCCTGCCAGGATTGCGGAATTTATTCGAAAGAGTCACCGCGGCCCTGGAACGCAAAGGGCTTTAGAAGGAACACGGATGGGTTTTAGTCAGTAAGAGTCTGACACGCTCTCCCGCTCTACCCTGAGCGGAAGAAGACATTTGATGATTTCCCATCCTTAAAAAAAAATATACCTATATATAAAAAAAAGCCTGGTGTCCGATTTTCTGACTTCTGACTATCACTAACGACTGTCAAAGGACTAAACGTGCTTTCCAAGGCACGGGGGAACCTCGGTATAAGGTGGATGGTCACCTATCCACTGACCGACCTCGGCAAGTCGAAGATCAAATCATGCTGCTGTTTTTTAAAATTCTACCTTAACCTATAACTTTCTATACCAAGGCCACATAAAACACGAAAACATACAAGTTTTTCCTACATTTCCCTAAATAACCGAACACAACTCCTCTTCAAAATTCCACCTACATTTAAAAAAGGGTTCTCCAAACTACCCCTAGACAAAACGTTTACAACCCCTTTATAAACCCCTGAGGAGCCCAAATGGCCGCTGAGAGCATTAGTATGCCATCCAGAGCCCGGCTGGAGCACCTTCTAACTAAACTATTACATCTATTCTTAGTCTGATCAACATTTTAACTAAATCTCCCATATCTGGGGCGGTTAACGTTGGGGTGGGATGGGGTCGCAGTGTGGGTGGGAGAGAAATTAACTAGCAAAATTAACATTAAAAAATAACTAAAAAGTTGAAAATACTTACATTCTGGTAAGAAAAATACCATTTCATAGGTACCCTATATCCCATTCTTTAAATAAAATTGCGTTACACCTATATTTCTCTTGCCGTCAAAACACGCAAACAAAACGCTTTCATTTAAAAAAAATGGGATATAATGTACCTATAAAATGGTATATTTCTTTTTAGAATTAAATTATTTTTAAACTTTTTAGTTATTTTTATTAACAGGTAATAAAAGCTTGTTTAAAAAAAAAGAACATTTTTTTTTCTTTATTTTAACATTTTATTTTATTTATGATTCAGGATTTACTACGGCGTAGTTCGTAGCGCGTAGCGGTGTTTTTCCGTAGCCCATGGTAATTCGTAGTACGCACACATATGTGATGTTTTGAGCACTTAAAGTGTTATGTCATTTATATTTTATTTAAACCACTTAAATCTATTTATTTAGTTATGTAATAACTGGTTAATTATTTGTAACGTTTCATAACCCCATCATTCTATCCATTTCAAAATAATCTGATGAATGGGGTTGAACATGGATATTATCTAGGACCAAAGACTCATCAAGACGAATCAAACGAGCCCAAACTCGATGGGATTGAGTCGTTTTATTACGGACTTCCTATGGCCACCTTCCAGCTTCATCATCAAATCAGCTCCATGTCTTCATAATATTGCATTGTTACGCGATATACATATGCATGCAAAATTTCAGTTCAATCGAAAACTGGGAAGTTTGTCAAATTTAACTTGCAAGATTTGATGACAGACAAACATCGGGACAGGTGAAACTAAATAAAAGTTTGTAAAAAACCTGTGTATTTTTATAGGTCTACACTTATAGCCAGCACCTCCCACTGCTGAACAAAGAGCTCTCCACATGACTCCTAGCAGCAGTTTCAGTAGAGGCATAATAAGAACCTTCTTTGTTGTTTTGTAGGATTCCGCTTTTCATACAGACGTTCGTTATTTACATACCAAACGTCTGTATGAAAAGCGGAATCTATAATAAGATCACTTGTCTGTCTGTCTATCCACGTGACACAGCCGATTTGCCCCTACTAGTCTACTAGACCAATTCCGTTAAAATTTTTCACGCACACGAATTGTTGTAATCCGAACGCTGACAAATAAATGTATACTGGGTCACTTTTGGGGGACAAATTAGAAGAAAAGACAAGACAACAGCTTTTCTAACTGTGCCGAAAGACACATAAAATATACTTTTTTCCAAATTTTTTAAATATTTAAATATGAAGTTACTTAAGAAAATAAATGGAAATTGAGTATTCCCCTATGATCTCCGAAACTGTTAAACATACAGCATGTCGAGTTGGTCCAGTCCCACTTTACTTTTGCTGTGTCTTGGAGGTTAGGATTGTGTTGCAAATACGGCCCGGTTTGATGCCTGTGCTCCATCGCCCGTGGGTCAATCTTTGAGTTTGAACGACTCCCTTGTTGCTGGTTTTTAAGGAGTACCTATAATTATTTGTTAAGGCGAAGATGGCAGGAAGAGCTCGACTCCTACCGAAAGGACTGGCCCCACATATCGAAGGACAGAGTTGTGTGGGAAAAGGAGAGAGTGGCCTTTGTCCAGCAGTGGGACACAATAGGCTAGATACGCACAAAATGGTTTAGGAATACTTTCGTTGTCCATACAGCTAAGAAGTGGTATTCCCTGCCGCAGTCTGTTTTTCCTGATAACTGCTAGCTTGGGGTTTTTAAGTCAAGTGTGAACAGGTTACTGGTAGGCAAGCGTCCATCGCCGACCACGCCGTCGCTTTCTATCAGGTGGGATTGTGTTGATATTATTTTTTCCTGGGATTTGATATTTTATAACTATGTTATAGGTATCTGATTTAAGTGTGATAAAACAAAGACAATGAGTCCTCTATCCTAGTCCTGTGGTAGGTAATAGGTACAATTACCTCGTGGTATACTTCATTACATAATTGCAAGCGTGAGAAAAGTCCGGCCATATTGTAGGCCAACCGGCAAATAATAATGGATTTGATATCTTTACAATCTGTTGCGTAACAATGGAATTATGAAGATGAGATGTAACGGATTTTCTATGTATTTATTGCGCATCTCATCTCTCTACAAGATAATACCAATATGCATATTTGGGTACATAACACGAATATATATAGCATTTAAATTATGTAAACCTAACTACATACAAATGTACAAAAACCAGTTTTCATTTTCAGCCCTCCCATTGAACCGCCAGTTTATTTTTTTATAATAATTTTATGTGACAGTCGCGCTATTAAGACCACTCTAATTACGTATCATTTATCAAAATCGGTTGAGCCGTTGACTAGTTACGAGTGGCCATAGGAACGGACATACATACAGGTCAAACAGATAACCCTCCTTTTGAGCTACACCGCAGTCGGGTAAAAACAACATAAACTTCGCCGTTCGTCCACGGCGTCCGTCTCGTCGGATCCGTCATCCGGAAACGTGCCCAGAAGACTGGCAGCATTGCCACGTCGAATGGCAATGCTTATTCTTTGGGCAAAGTACGAGCCAGATTTCTATGTTAGATTTTGTTTTTAGTGACGAAGAAGTTCAGTCGGATTTAGAGAGTGTTTTTTGATAGATGGCTTAGTTGATAAAAGGGCTTTTTTACAATGTGGCAATACTTTATGGGTCACACCTGTATAGGACGTGACAAATGTTTTAAGTTCTTACATTCCGAACTGGGTAACAAAATAAGTAGGTACTTATATGTATATATCGTGGCCATATTGTAGATTTGGCCATTTTATGACGTGGCTGATGTTAGGTTTAAGGGAACTTAGGGCACCCCGACACGGATAGGTTTATTATCAGACCAGCTTTTTCCCAACTATATTGGGGTCGGCTTCCAGCCAAACCGGATTCAGCTAAATACCAGTATTTTACGTGGAGCGGCTGCCTACCACACGGTAGTTCATGGCAAGACTGGAGTCAGATTTACTGGCTTCTGACAATCCGTAACGACTGCCAAAGATCTACAAATGACAACCGGGACCAACGGCGTAATGTGCTTTCCGAGGCACGGAGGAAACTCGGTATGTTAAGATGGTCGTGAAGGTTGACCCGTGCGGCTATTATTATATAGCCACAAGCTCCTTCACACGATCCGACACGGATAGGTTAGGATCCTTTAAACCCTGCAGACAGAAATAGCTCCGTCTTCGAAGTTAGGTTTGAGGTGGCCATTTTATGCAGTGCCCAAACTCTTCGAGTGGCAGTAATATGCCAGTAACGACGCCGCCAGTCCGGCTGTACATGTCTTTAAAACCTAAACATGGTCGTTTCTACTTGATGATTATTTAATTAGAACTATTTTTTTAAGTACGAAGTCATCACTGTAATTATTATTTAATTTTAAAATTAAATAATCACAAATGGTTGAAACAACAGATTGGCTTCCTTTATAATATAGTGTTTAAAAAAAAAAAACCAGCGAAGTGCGAGTCGGACTTGCGTTCAAAGGGTTCCCATCGAATAATATTTTTAACACGTAACTTGAAAGAATAGACTTCTTAAAGGTTGTAATCCTATAAGACCTATTGTTTGTATTTTTTTGTTAATTTTTGTGAAGTTAAGGGTTAATGGTTAATTTTCATCTATTTTCTTTAAACATATCGGAATGGAATATTTAACAATACGTTTGAGCCCGTAACAATAAACTCGTTTGATACATCACACGCTACAGTTGGAAAATATTTTGTTTTAATTTTCTAGTTTTTTTTTTTGTATTTTCTAAATGTATTTATTTTCGTTTCGTTCGGCCCACTAAATTCGCAATACATCGGTGTGCCAAAAGGACAGACAGACAGACCGACATTCAAGTGATCCTATAAGGGTTCCATTTGTCCATGCAGAGGTTCCGAACCACTCAAACAAACAATCAAAAATACTATGGAATCGATCAATCTTTGGATTTCATCAGTGACGTAAGGTACTTCATGGGAACAATAAGAATTAACAGGTAATATTATTTTAAGCAATATCAGATCCAAAATCAACAGTACGTTGTAACGGTTGTAAGGGTTCACATTTATTTTTTTATCAGCACAAGCCCGCGGCTTTGCTCGCGTTTAAGTAGCCTATAATCGTCCCATCTATCGTTGTACCAGAATTCATCACAAAGTTGGGCGATTTAAGCGAGAAAGTTTAAATAACAAATTCACTTTTACATTTATAATATTCGTGAGGGTATCAGTAATGAAATGTTTAAACCTTTGTCCCGGTGTTTTTCCAGAATGCAAATAAACTCCTTGGAAAATTTAAAATCACGGAGTGGAAAAAGCATATCCTAAGCATCAACGACTTTTGGGAAATCTTCAAGAAATCTTGGCTCAAACGTGATTGTCCTACTCTGTACAAAGTGAAGCTTCTGTCATAAAGTGGCAGATTACAAACTTAAGCTACATTAAAATTGTATTAATACTATTCCCGCTGCAACTAGGACCCTACCACGACAAAGGTCACCCAAACACCGCTCCGACCACAAACGAAGGACGCATACAAATGTCCGGAAACCTTCCACATACCATACCCTTCACGTCTTATGCACAGGTTATGCCACACGTCTTTTGAAAATTAACACACACACACACAACACACAAGCAAGGCCGATGTAGCGGGGAATTGTGGGGAAGACTCTCAAGATAGCGAAAAAATTCCGTGTAGATTTGAATTGTCAATGTGTGCGAATGATAAAAAAAGAATGTATGCAGTCATTTGTTTTATACAAAGTACCGTTTATACCACGCGTGTTCCCGATTTTTCAAGGATTACCCTTAAATATAAAGAAAGTGTTCGTAATATGTGACACGAAGTTCCTTCACAATTGGGAGGATTTTCAGCTTGAATAGGTTTAGGGAATTGACGCGAGAATTTGATGCCTTTTACGATATTGCGGCTTTAGTGTGAGAAAATATAATATTGTGGTGCATCGAGGGTTTCATATAAGATACCACGGAGACGGGGTGAAGGAATGCTGTAAAATGTATAGTGCGAAAGAAACTGGGGCAATAGTATTCATCGCACTTTGAACTACGAGTATGATAGGCGCCAAATAAATTTGCAACAGCGGTTTTTGAACCATCGACATTTATCGAAAACCTAATTTAAAAAACCGGCCAAGTGCCAGTCGGGCTCACACCGTAAGGGTTCCGTACCATAAACCGAAAAAAAACACGTTTCCTTCATGAAAGCCCCATTTTATTTTGAATATAGGTTAATTTTAATTACTTGTTGTTATAGCGACAACAGAAATAAACACTCTGAGAAAATTTCAATTGTCTACTTATTACGGTTCACAAGATACAGCTCGCTGACAGACAGGCGGACGGATGGACAGCGGAGACTTAGTAATGGGGTACCGTTGGTCTTTGGGTACGGAATCATAAAAAAGGAAAACATAGACACAGATTTGGATATATAGCTGTCCTAAACTAACATTGAGCGTGATCGAAGGATCTGACAAACGGAAAATATGAATTAAAAACTAATCATATTTATTCTTAGGTAAAAAAAAATTAACAACCCTAGTTACTGGGTTGTGGAGGTCTGGTAGGCAGCCGCTCCACGTAAAATACTGGTATTCAGCTAAATCCGGTTTGACTGGAAGCCGACCCCAATATACGTGGGAAAGGTTAGGCAGATGATGATGATGATATTTACTATTAGGTCATCATCCACAGCCTGACTTCGCCCACTGGTGAGCATAGGCCTCTCTTCTCTTGTGCCAATCCCCTCGTTCCTGTGCCAGCCTCATCCAGGTTCTATCCGCGATGGCAACAATGTCGTCCACCCATCTCGCCGCCGGCCGACCAACACTTCTTCTTCCAGTCCTCGGGCGTCACTCGGTCACTGCCTTATTCCACCTATCATCACCGCGCCTTGCCAGGTGTTCTGCCCAGCTCCATTTTACTTACACTTACACTTTTAGATACCTACCTTAAAATGCCTTCCTAGGTACGAACCTACGAAAAGGTATTAGGGAAAGGTCAATGTACTTCATTGTAAATTCATCTGCACCTACCATAGCATGAAGTCCTGGGTTCTATTCTTGAACCGTGCAGTGTCACTGACATTTTCTTTTTGTTTTCTTCGTTCGTATATTTTGTCTTATTTCTAAGTTCATCCCTAGAAACCAACCAATACCACCAATATCAGCCGTACGGGTTGACCTTCAAGGTTAAGCAACGCTTGCCGAGGTTGGTCTGTGGATGGGTGACCATCTTAACATACCGAGACTCCTCCGTGCCTCGGAAAGCACGTTAAGCCGTTGGTCCCGGCTGTCATTTGTAGATCTTTGGCAGTCGTTACGGATAGTCAGAAGCCAGATAATCTGACACCAGTCTTACCAAGGAGTACCGTGTTACCCAGTTAATGGGTTGTGGAGGTCTGGTAGGCAGCCGCTCCACGTAAAATACTGGTATTCAGCTGAATCCGGTTTGACTGAAAGCCGACCTCAATATAGTTGGGAAAAGGCTAGGCAGATGATGATGATCCCTAGAAACGCACTGCCTGATAGATAGAATACTTCATTGTACACAAGGAATGGAAACATCTTTGTACATAAACCGCTGATGTCTGTAGTTCTGATGTTTTTCAAGGTCCCGTACTCGATAGGTAACCAACGGATGCCTATTACTAAGCCTCCGCTGGGCTAAGCTCCGTCTGTCCCTCTGTCAGCGGGAAAAATCTCATAAACAGGTAATAGATATACAGTTGAAATTTTCAGAGTGGATCTTTCTATTGCCGTTATAACAAAAAAATACCTACGTATGAGGCGATTGACACGGTTTATCTCTCTTTTCTGACCCGTAAAGAATCTTATCGGTAAGATATAAACTCGGACTTAAATCTGAAATCTGACGACTAGTTTCCTGTGATTGTCTGAGAATCAAGGTATTTGACATTCAGCTACGCACCATTGACACAATGAAGTCGAACGAATGGCTCCAACGAGGCGAATTAGTTATCGGTTTTAATCTAACAACAAAACAAGCAAACAAAACAATAACAACACGTTATTGGAAAAGACGCATTATTATTTAGCCCATTGACATTGCAGCAGTGTCTCTGAGACCGCAAAACACACTGTAGGGGTGTCTATATATTGTTCGAAAGAGTCACCGCGGCCCTGGAACGCAAAGGGCTTTAGAAGGAACACGGATGGGTTTTAGTCAGTAAGAGTCTGACACGCCCTTCCGCTCCACCCAGAGCGGAAGAAGTTATTTGATGATTTCCCACCCTTAACAAAAAAAAAAAGGGTTGTCTATATAGATGTCAGCATAAGTAACGAGGCCCGCTAAGGCCAGTGCCTACCGGGGTGCGGAATTCGTTCGAAAGAATCACCGCGGCCCTGAAACGCAAAGGACATTTCGGGGAACACGGATGGGTTTTAGTCAGTAAGAGTCTGACGAAGGAGTCATTTGAAGATTTCCCATTTTTCGGTGAGAGCATGTAAAACATTCGCAAGCAGAAGTTGTCGCACTAACCTCGGACGTTCCGCTCCCCTGAGTAGAATGACGAACACATATAATAGGATCTGCTCTAACGGCCAAGTCAACATCGACATCTTCTCGGACTCTCTTGCCCAATTTAAGTCGAAA
>NDFZ01005092.1:91537-220571 GCA_002192655.3 Mamestra configurata | reverse complement strand
CCATCGCGTCCCAGATAGGTGACACACCTTTCCGCCAAATAAGCCCCGACGACGCGGCGGAGGTAGGAAGGCACTCGATGATATCGTAGTGCCTCCCGAATACAACTCCAGGGCAGGGTGTTGAAGGCGTTGGAGATGTCCAAGGACACCGCCAACAACACACCGCCCCGCGACACCGCTTCCTCCGCCAGGACTCTCACTCGGGATATCGCCGTCACAGTGGAGCGCCCTTGCCGAAAGCCGTACTGGCATTCGGCCAGGTCCGGCCCCTCTCCGCACAAGTGGCCGACGAGGCGGGGACGTTCCCCTCCCCTGAGTAGAATGACGAATACATATAATAGGATCTGCTCTAACGGCCAAGTCAACATCGACATCTTCTCGGACTCTCTTTCCCAATTTAAGTCGAAAGTTATAAAGTTAGATTGATTTTTATTTTATATTTATTGATGTCAGATTAGGATATTTTAAGTAATGTTTTAGTGTTTAAGTTAAATTGAATTTAAGTTTTGTAATTTAATTTTAATTTTATAATTCAATTCTATTAATTCTCAATTTGTTAATGTCAATTTTTTGTTTACTATTTTTGTTTGAACCATTTTTACCCTTATCTCTTAATTATTACAATGTACCACTCGCTCTTTGAAAGTTGTGCATTGAGGGCCCTGTGTAAAAAAGCCACTTACAGGCAAGTGGCTTTTTACACATGACCCTCGATACCATAGCTTACAAGATTAATTTTGTAAATAAGCTGTTGGTATGCTTTATTAAAGAAAAGATTTCCCATCCTTAAAAAAACCGGTCAAGTGCGAGTCGAGTCATATGCGTTTACATAAGTACATATTTAAAAGTATTTTTTTATAAAAATATATTTTGCACTTAACCCGGCGGCATACTAAAAGGTTATCTAGGCCATTTGATAGCCAGCACTCGGTATAGTACTCTTACCAGCATAAATAACTAACGCGGGGAGCTCGTGGCTGCATAATAACAGCCGTACGGATCGATCTTCAAGGTTAAGCAACAATGCCGAGTTTGGACTGGAGATGGGTTCGGATCTTTAGATACCGAGACGCCTTCGTGCCTCGGTAATAATTTCGGCTATTGCTATACAATTTGTAGATCTTTGGCAGTTGTTACGGATTGTCAAATGCCAGCAAATCTGACACCAGTCTGCCAAGGAGTACCTACCGTGTTACTCAGTTAATGGGTTGTGAAGGTCTGATAGGCAGTCTCTCCACGTCAAATACTAGTAGTCAGCTGAATCCAGTTTCACTACAAGCCGACCCAATAATTGTTGGGAAAAGGTTTTTTTTTATTTAAGGATGGGAAATCATTAAATGACTTCTTTCGCTCTGGGTGAAGCGGAAGGGCGTGTCAGACTCTTACTGACTAAAACCCATCCGTGTTCCTTCTAAAGCGCTTTG
This sequence comes from Mamestra configurata, assembly GCA_002192655.3. Classification (NCBI taxonomy): domain Eukaryota; kingdom Metazoa; phylum Arthropoda; class Insecta; order Lepidoptera; family Noctuidae; genus Mamestra; species Mamestra configurata. The sequence goes on along the minus strand of NDFZ01005092.1, from coordinate 219,147 downwards.
CGTTCCGTGGTGACTCTTTCGAACAAATTCTGCAACTGGGAAAAGACTAAGCAACGACTAACGTAAAAACAGAAGCAATTATTTATTTATTTTACTTTTTATAGGCACGCGTTTGACCACTATCTCACCTGATGGTAAACGATGATGTGGTCGAAGAAATAACGATTATTCCTTATAATTATACACCTTATTTAATTCCTATAGTGGCTTAAAATATGAACTCCCGGAATTACATTAAACAACGATTTTGTATAAAATTTAAATCTTAAATCTTATTTTTATTTATTGTAAACCTACCACAGTATAGTCTTTATAACCCAAAGGTTGACTGGTAGAGAATGCCTTGATGCATTAAGTCCGCCCATGTGCCACTATTGTACATAAAGTTTAAATAAATAATTTTAATTACTTTTTATTATTACAGGTTTCATAAAAAGTTGTCGTGATGTAGCTTGTTTTCTTCCAGAATGTTGTGTTATCATTTTATGGATATTTGCGAGCGTGTCACAAGACATTGCATGTTCTTGAGTTCATTTAATACGAATGTGGCGTGATCTAGACCACTCCGACTTTAAAGTTCGGTCATAAGCTTCTAACCTAAAAAATAAACAATACCATTTTATCATTAAAGTAATGTTTTCTCATTTTTCGTAAATTTTCCTACGATGATTCAAATAACAATTAACACGTAACTACAGAAAAAATATCCAAATCTAGAGCATATCGCTGTTAAATAATATATTATTAAATAAAAGTTTACCTCTCATTATTGAGAGGTAAACTTATGGTCGGCTTTCTTCCCAGTTATCCTTCCTCCTCTTTTTTTCAGTTCGCCTTTCAATTCTTTAACCTTCCAGGTACAATACATTTTGTCAAAAACGATTGCAGACCGGTTTAAAACACAAAAAAAATGCAAGAACCAAAGTGTAAACAACGCGAATACGATTTGACAGCAGCCATCTCGCCCGTCGCGACATCTGGGCTGAGCTTTGCGTGTGGATCCCCATTGTCGCTTGGACTTTACGTTCCCGTTAATTTTTTTGACTAAAAAAATATTTGTTTAAATTGTATGTGGTACATCTCCCATTTCTCATTACAAATCTCTGTGTTGGGTTGTGTGTTTGCTGCAAACATGATGAGATCGTCACACCACTTTCGCTCCCTTCGATCATTTGGCTCCTTTCAATATGGTTGGATTTCTTATGTCTGAGAAGAATGGCCTCAGCAAGGGTTGCATAAGATCCTTGGAGATCGACCCGTGCGGTATTGTATACGAGGTGAAGACGACGATACGACATTAAATCAAAACACTGGCAATATCTACTACTTCACACGAATATGTTGTCTTTTATCACAGACTTGATGTCACTAACTGCAGCAGACTGCTTGGAATATTTCGTCAGAATAGAAGTCATTAAAAACGTCGTCAAAAAAAACTCAAACTATTCCTTGATTGGTGAATTTATTTTTGTTTTTGGTGACAGGATTTATAATAGTTTCAAAATATTCCTATGAACCAACATTGTCATATTATTAAAAGCTAATATCAGCAGACCTCGAAGTTTATCAACATGCCAGATAAAATGCTGTATATATATTGACGTTCGAGAAAAAGTTTTGTATTTCACAAAAAAATAGTCACGTCATTTCAGTCATGAACAAGATGAATACAACTCGTGTGCTGGCGTTGTTGCCACTGTTCGTGGTGTTGGCGCACTCCTTCTCCTGGGGTAAGTACTGGAGCCCTATAATATTGTTGATTGTTATATTTTTTTTCTATATGAACATTAACGCTTGCTAGTCGCACCCATCTTACAACCACAATTAAATTCTATAGCACGGCTTTAGCAAGTCTGTATTCAAACGTGCCTTAAGCGCGGCGATGCACGATGGTGAAAAATCGCTTTCGCAAGCGACTCCAACCTTCCTCCAGTGGACTCAAGTCCGTGAAAAGCAAACGACTTCTCGCGGGAAGCTTTTGTAATTTTCTATTGTTTTACTCTTTACCCTGGTTGTGCTATTTACTGTTTTTCTGTTTACCCATTACGTATTTTATCTCCTAATAATGTGCCGAACTCATTCAACAGGCCATAAACATACCCCTGACAAACTTTCTTACACTTCTACATAAAAGATACTAAGAAACCTATTACGAGTCCATCCATCAAAACGTTTGTTAAAAAAAAAAAGGTTATCCACCTTATTTTTTTTAACAAACGTTTTGACGCACCTACTCGTATTTGTTGTCACCGATTACTAGAAGTCACATAACTTTCACCCTTCTCAAATTATATTTGAAGCCGGTTTCCTCGTGTACATTTCTTGTTTTCATAGTTGTCTTTCTCTATTGAGTTACGCGTTTGTTCAGTTCTCAGGGTGCCCACTTACATTGGTTGAGTTGTAAGGAAGCAAGTAGGCGTGAAGATTCAACTTGACTTTCAATAATGCCTGTTGCTTAGGTTTCAATATTCATCATCATCTAGTAGTGTTAATTTATTATTATCTCATCAACTCAATGCTACGGAGCAGCATCTCCAGTTTGATTCAAATTGGTTAGGTTACATACCTAATGTAGATAAGGATGTGTTTTTTTTTTCAGAATATTATTTTATCATTATGTATATCCGTATTTAAGTAAGAAAAACTAAGCGGATTCTTTCCACAAGTATGCAAATAGCTTATTTATCTGTGGGCATTCGTTGAGCTTGGAACGTATATCATTATGAATTTGGCAATATATACCTACACGAAAACTGGTTCGTATTGGCCCCACTGTAACTGTTAGGTTCAAAATCCTTTAACGTCAGGCAAGTAGTTTTTTTCCTACTTTATTTCGTTTCTCTTTTATACTTTACTATAGGATGTTACCGGCTTAACCCAAACTAGCTAACCCTTTATGAATCAGGATACATTTTGATGGTCCAGGACAAACTTCATCTAAACTGTAGTTAACAACAAAAGGAATATCATAACTTAGCAATCTTTAAGAAAACATGTTTTTTGTCTTTCAGATATCGTCGTGGGCGTAGGCAAACGGCTCAAATTTTATAAGAACGGAACACTAACGCACACAGAAAATAATCCGACATCTATGAACATTCATTCAGTAACTTACGATCCAGTACACTACAGGGTGCTGTTTTGCGACTACGACAACAGCAACGTGTCCATATCCAGCTATGACCTAACAACTAGAAAAATACAAATTTTAGCAACGAGACCACCAGCGAGTCTCGCCTACGATTTGCTCACACAGTTAATATTTTGGGTTGAAGACACGAAAATATACTCGATTTCATTAAAACCTGCATCGTCTAACAAAGCAGTTGACGTTAATTTTTTACTTGATACATATACGCTCTGCTCAAGTATAGCTGTGGACAGCTGTGGAGGGTACGTTGCTAATATAACAATTAGGTACCTATAGTTTTATTAGGTACCTATATTTTATAAGTGAATTTGTAATTCTGTTGAGAAAATAAATATCTTTAACCGTTTTTAGTTTTAAGATTCAGTCAAGTTCAAATTGAATTTTGTTAATAGTTATTGTTATTTACAAATTACAGATACATTTACTGGGTCACAGGTCAAAGTATGGAGAGGCTGCATTTGATGGCTCCGAGAGGGAAGTTATAATAAACGGTAAAATTTGGTATCGGTATAGTGTGGCCATTGACCAAGAAACACAGACAGTGTTCTGGATTGAGATAATTAAAAATAATAATGTGTATCCGATGTATATTGAATATAATTGAATGAAAATAACAGAAGAACATTTTATCGCAAAAACAAAGACGACTGCCCCAGTTCTTTGGCAATTTCAAAAGATTTCATCTACTGGAAGGGCTGCGGTCCAAAAGCAATTATGCAATTACCGAAGAATCAACTCTTTACTGTCCCCGGATTTGAATAAAGGAATTACCTTACTATGTTTCATAAGGTCCGGGAAAACTCCCTGATCCAAGCAAGGGTCGAAACAGGATATTAATTAACTGAACCTAAATATTTTCTGTTTTGTTCGCATCACGTTAAAAACCGTTCCAGTTCGAGTCGGAAGTCTCAAACGAAGGGTTCCGTACCATAAACCGAACATAACAAATTTGTTTTGTGTATCCCTTTAATTTTTTATTTGAATTAATTTTTATTATTAGTTGTTATGGTGGCAATAGAAATACACACTCTTTGAAAACTGTCTACCTATTACGGTTCTTGAAAACCGCCCGCTGACAGACAGACGGATGGAGAGACGGACGGACGAACAGCGGAGACTTAGTAACAGTACAAAATTAATAGGACTTTTACGGGCATAGACAAAATGAACATTTTCATTATTGAGGACCAATTAGTCTCATCTTAGTTTGGTATTATTTCTAGCTGTTTTATATTATTCCTGTCTGAACAACCGGCAGCAAGTTCGTCATGCTCCCTTAGATTTCACTGCTTGCGGTAGCGTCGGAGGTCGGGTTACCTCCTTCCCTCAAACATGGCGAGGGGGGTAGTGGCTGATCTTTGCGTTATGCTCGTGAACGGGTGCAGCTTGTGGTGGCTGGTCGCCTTGCTGGTCATGTTTTTTTTCATTTTTATTATTGTTATAACGATAAACCTACAGTTTATAATAATAACTATGTTGGCTCTAGTTCATCACTTGTGGTTCCAGTCACAATCCTGTTGTTAGATTATACCATTGCTCGTGTAAGCGGGCACACCATTTATGCCTGCAGGCTTAATTGGTTTGATTTACTTGTAAATGCTTGAGTTTTTTTGTTTTTTTGATGGCATAATGGAGTGTGCTAGCTAACAAATGTCAATTAATTTCATAAAATTTTATTTGTATATTAGACATATAATATTCTGTGTCATGTTTTGTAAACTTTGCATACTGCTGTATAAATTCAAGTTTTTATAACTTAACAGACAGATGTGTTGCTGGGGAGTTTGTTGCGCCACTTCTTCTTCTCAGCTAAAACACTAGGAAGTGGTGACGGGCGGGCGTTTTGGGGGACTGTCTTTATGTAGAACTTTGACGTTCAAAAGTGCTGGCACTCAGCCTAATTTAAATAAATGACTTTTGATTTTGATTTTTCGTATCAAAATGAAAATTAACCTATCGACAAAATTCAGATTGAGTCAAATTTTTTTCCGAGTATACATTACCTACGGAAGTTTATAAATTATGAAAGCATTACTGGGGTAACAGACCTGAGTATTTCAGCTTGAATCCTCTACGCGTTCCTGAGAAAAAACATTTATTTTTAGCGCCAACAATAAGATGTAACAATACTAAATAGGTAATCACATATCCTCATATGGATTACCTATTTACTATTGTTACATCTTATTTTATGTACCTTATCTATGTTAATCAATATTACTTTACTTTACCTTCTTGTTAAAAATAAATGTTTAGCGCCAACTCTGTTGCGGAATATGTTCGAAAGAGTAATCTTAGACAAAGTTATTTCTTCATTGAATTCCAGAACGACTTGTCTCTAGAGAAGCGACATTTGGTCGGCGGTAGCGTGGCGAAGGTGACTGTCAAAATGCAATATATGGGATTGCGCATGGCACGTGATCAATCCTTTATATTTTGGCATTCAGACAACCTCCTTCGCTATTATATTGGAACTTTTTCTAGAGCTTCTAATACTCCTCCATACAGTGAAAACTGAATGAGTTTGTCAGATCTATTTTTAAATTTGTCTCTCCTATTTTAAAGTTGTCAAATATGAAGCGGTAATAGATGGATCTTGGGTGTGTATTACGTATTTTTTTCTCTAAAACCTGCTGATTCTCAACACCACACAATCTTGTCCAGTCAGAATCCAACCTATAGAAGAATACATTTCACCCAACCCAGCGAGTAACAATGTGTTAAAGGTGCGTTTACCTGGTGCGCAGCGTGTGAGGCACCCGCAGCATCAACAGTAACGTTAGCATGATTGCGAGTGGCCTGGACTATGTTTATGTGGGTTACTGTTTTGCAACTTATGGGTTGTCGCATCAGTGATCCACTGTTGTTTGTTGTGTTGTTCGTTTTATTTTGTGCAGTGTCAATGTTTATTAACACAGTCGTAAGTTTTACTAAACATTCTTGAATCTTGGATATACTCGAATAAAGATAAATTCTAAAATAGTTAGGTCTTACTCCACACATTCCTCATGAAACTGATTTCAACCGTCTTCAAAAAATTCCCACACTAAACAAAAACATCTAACAATTTGCTGCCTCTGCTTTGTTCCGATTGCGCAGTCCTTGAATACATAATCGTGTGACAGACGGACAGACATAACGTAATGACAGCTACTCTTTATTATTGTTTATGCATACGTTTTGAGGTCTATGACCTTGTAGGTAGGTCTCTTTTGTATGAAAAGGATTTTTTGTTTGTGTTTTGTTTCGTTTTAGTATTCGTAGATGTTTGTCTCTTGTCTAAATGAGGACAGCGGAAATTACTTCCATGCCTAATATTATCTTATCCGCTTAAAAATAAGTGCGCTTTTGACCTTCGAAACTTCAGCAAGAATATAACTAACTAGTTTTTATCCGTAACTTTGTTAGCGTTACTATAGAATTTCATAAAAGTAGCGCAAAATCATTTACAGGCTGCCATCTTTATTTATGCGTAAATAAATAAAATAAATAAAAAATAAAATTCATTTATTTCAGGTAAAGACCCATAGGTGTTCGATTAATACAGGAACATAAATAATATTATCAATTTCTTACTACATTAATTTAAAAAAAAAAGTCAAAAGTGAATGTCAGAATGAGATTTAAAATGTCAACTACAATAGATTAAATAGGTAATAAAATAAAATAAACAATAATAACAACAAAACACAGAATTGATAAAAATACATTATAGGGAACAGAAATTCAACATCACAAATTATACTGCCAAGACATGCCTGCCACAACAGTGCCCAATGTAGGGACAATCAAAGCGCTTGGCAATCATAGCCAGGACAGTGTTGGAGCTAGCCCGCACCCTGCGCACCAAGGACGCGCACCGCTTGCGCATGGTGGCGTGGAAACAGTCAGTGCGCGCATCCGCAAACATGCCCGAGGCGCTACAGAAGCGAGGTAGCCTCAACACTGCCCTAAACGAGTTGTTATACTGGACACGAAGGGCAACGTAAGCAGATTGTGAGTAAGATGCCCATAGGCTGCACGTGTATAGATATGTACAGAAAGCTGGACAGCCATATAAGCGTGAAGGTGTAAATTCACTTTAGAGAGAAAGTATTCTTTGTCCTATTTCAGGATTTGCTCTACCGGTTTGTCGAATTTCGTCCAAATTTGTTCAGCAATTAAGACAGACAGACTGACAGAGAAACAGACTGTTAATTTTGAATTTATAATAATAAATATCCATGATGAGTCCAGGATTCGAACGTACAAATAAATATTCTAACTTTAGTTAGGATATTTATTTGTATGTTTTCAACCTGTTTTTGAGCCATTTCTGTTAATAGTTTTTCCTGGTACTTTATCGGTCGTTTATTTATTTATTATATACTTTATTGTACACCTCATAATAAGAACAGGACAATCATACATAAAATAAGTGCATCGTTTATCTGTCCGTTCACCAATAACCCACCAATAACCACCCAATAGCGTTAACGGAAAGATAAACGATCAATAAAGTACCTCAGAAACTGGGCATAAGCCTGTATATTTCCACCACTTTATTAACTACAAACTAACAAAAAACGATAACAGAGACATCATGTGAACTACCTACAACTAAGGTATATCTAAACTACGGCTAGGTACATGTACCCGCACTTAGCAAGCCGCAGTCAATTTAATCGGCGTCTACTTTACTTGACACGCTACATTGCGACATTCGCACAATGTTTGTCAGTTAAGGTGTGAACACACGGGCAACATAAGTTGCTCATCAGCCTTATTTTTAAGTTGGAAAATAATCATTAGGCTCCTCCCACTGTCGGTGGAGCTAAAGAGAGTGTCAGACTCTTACCGACTAAAACTCATCCGTGTTCTTCCAAATTCCCTATTGGTTCCAAAACCGCGGTAACTCTTTCAAACAATTCCGCAATCCTAGCAGATTCAATCAGCCTACTTAGCTTACACAATCTTAGTGGGTTGAAGTGTGTTAACATGGAAAACTCAAGTTGCTCATCATGATCAGCCCACAGCAAAAGATTGCTGAACATAGGTCTTTTTATCACGCACCATTATCTGTTTGGCTACCAGATCTCATCAAGGTGTTACTTACCACCCTGCAAAGTAAATAAAACAAACAAAAGCCGCAGCAGATTTTTATCTTTAGGATCCAAAATATCATTAAGGTACCTACTTCGACAAGATTGAACAAAAGAGGTGCGGGTGTTACTGAATAGTAACGGACTGTGATGTTTTGTGCTGGTTGCAGAAAGAGATATGCTGCGAATTTGCTGCTGAGAAAATGGAACTTAAGTAATTTTACGAAGTGCGCGAAGACCCTGGATAAAGGTCATGAGCTGGTTTCCTTTTGAATGAGTGGTGTTGCTTGAATTTTTATAACACGAAACTGTGGAGGCAAGTCATTGTAGCAACGAGAAACGGCGGATTAGGATTTTTCACGAAATGCAGCAGTGTGGCAAGGTTAAAAAAGGGTAGGTAGATGCTCTTGTTTTGACTCATTGATAGCAATACAAAATATGTGAAGTAATTATATTAACATCATTGCGCCACTGTCAGCAGCAACTGTTTCCAGAAAATAATTGCTTAGAAAAATTGCCCGTGTGCGTGCCCTTTTAGTATGTTTTACAAAGTGTTATTTTGCAACTCAACAATGTAATGTTACTTAGTAGATAAGAGAGCATCTGTGAGTGAGTTGCGACGTTTTATTGCTTCTTGAGAAGGTGGAGCAGGCTGTAAATGTCAGCCTGGATGGAGGGACCTTGATTAAGTAATGGACGATCACCCATCCACTTTGGCAGCGCAACCGTGGTGATCTGTGGAGCTGTGTTTATAACCCCGAGCAACCTCTTTACTTAAACTATCTTATCTATGAAAAACCAATAAAAAATAAACCTAATCAACTTGTAATTTAACAGGTAAGCCGCTGCAAACACGAATTCTATAAATGGGGTTATATTATGAGGACCCGTAAGATATCCAGTGTGAATGCGGTGCCCCTGTTCAGAACATGGGTCACGCTTTGGAGTGCCCCAAGTGCCAATATACCAGCACATTAGGGATTTTATTGAATGCCACCGATGCTGCAATTTACGTAGTCCAAACAATCTTAGGACACGTAGTCATAGGCTCCAATAGACTAAGAACTAATCATTATATGATGGAATTTTGCTGTCGGTGATATTGAAAACAACAACAACAACATTCCATCAACACTTGTTTACAGCAACACATACATAGTATCCACTGCGTTACATAATTGAGTGCAACATTCATACTCTTGCGCCATCACTACTCGCATAGTGTAGCTACTAGCACGTTCCGTGGCGCTAGTACTGGCGCGAGTAGCTAAACCAGTTTGAGACGCCAAGGCAACGTGCATAGTATAGTAGGAAGGTTTTTGAAGTCGCGTTTGTGTGTACGTCGTGTTCTCTGAGGTATTGAATTAGAAAATATTATTAAAAGAAAATAAAAGCTACGGAGTATGTGTTTGGCTTGCTAGAATGTTTGGTTATTATTAAAATAATCGTAAAAGAATTTTCAAAGACTTCCTGCACTAGCCTAGATCACAAATTATAAACAAGCGCAGAATAATTTAAATAGATACAATACAACAGGGTATTTGTCTAAAAAATCTGATTAGTCCGTCAGATAGATTTCCGAAAAATATTGGACACGTATTTTTTCTTTTGTCACGTAAACAGAAAAATTAAAACGATACAGTGCGTTGAAAACTCATGTGACGTCACTTACCAGTACACTTTTTACTGGAAAGTGACGTTACCAGCCCCCACCCTTTTTTTATGCATTTTATCTTCGTCAATTGAAATTGATAAAATTAAAAATACTTTTCCAATATTTTTCGATGATCTAACTGACGGACTAAATATAATCGTATTTTTTTAACCCAGGCAACATCCATATTACAAATTAGAACAAATTAGGTAACAAAATTACAATAATAAAAGCGGGTGACAGTACAACCTAAATTAATCCCGGGAAAAATCCGAATCTAGTTCATAATAATTAGCATCTTCATTAGGACCTCACTCTCAATAAAAGTCTAAAATGAAAACAAGTATTATTTTAAACGCATAGATGGACCTTTTAGCAAAATGCAAGCATACCCACGTTCGAAAGCCAGTCCACGACAAAGTAGCAGTAGGACGGTGATGCAACGACATGTGCTCCCCACCCGGGAGCGAACCTTGACCCGCGCAGAGAAAGTGGCCCTTATTGCGTCCACGCTAAGGTGGCGTATAAGGACTGAAAACGAAAGTGATTGGGAGCGGACTTAGTGAGAGGAGGAGCGATTAGCGATAATTAAGTGAAATATAATTTGTTGAACTGTATCTTTGACTTGCTTGACAGCGGCTTCGCCCGCGTGAATATCGAATATTATCCCAAGGGAACTTACTCTCGGGATAAAAAGTAGCCTATATGCTATTATTAAACTAAAAAGCTGCCAAGCTGAAATAGGACTGGGTGGGTCACACCAGCCGCATGCATAGTGATCGCTGGGCAAAAGACTCCACGCAATGTGTGCCAGAGAATGGACGGCGTCACCGAGGCTGGCCCAGAAAGCGGTGGCGAGATGATTTGGATGCATACCGCGAAGGCTAGTTCGAGGTGGCGCAAGAAAAGAATGTCTAGAAGGGTATGGTCCCCCATATCCCCCTGTGCCTTTGCCCAGCAGTGGGACACAATAGGCTAAGGAAAAAAAAATAAAAATATATTCTATTCCAGACTAGATATTATTATAATGGACCTCAGTGCAAATTTCACCCAGATTCAACCGTTCTGACGTGATTGAGTAACAAACATCCAACTTTCGAGCAAGATTTAGAGGTCGCAACCGAGACTGCAAGAGTTTGTGTACCTCCCTGCTTGGGCTGAGCACCGAAGCGATCGGCGGCGGCGACCTCTTGCGTCTGGCCCTGGTTAAAACCATGGTCCGGAGCGAGGAGGCTTGGAAGCGGTCACCTCCTACTGCGAAGCAGAAGTGCTAGCGAAGGAGGAGGCGGGCCGCGCGAGGGAATGACAAGGCCTTTGCCCCAACCGCCGCTACAGAAGAAGATGCCCCGGGCGTTGGGAGTCGCAATGCGATACCCGGCCAGCGTAGGCGCGGGCCTGCGGGCGGCGAGCGTTGGGTGGCTCGCTGTCCGATCACCACCAGGCCCGGGTCGATGGTACGTTGTGTTCCACTCGCGCCTCAAAGAGATATCAGTCAGCATAGGAGACGGGGCACGCTAGGGCCAGAGCCTTCTAAGATTTGCAGTTTTTTTTCGAAAGAGCCACCACGGCCCTGGAACGCAAAAGGGCTTTAGAAGGAACACGGATGGGTTTTAGTCAGTAAGAGTTTGACACGCCCTTCCGCTGCACCCAGAGCGGAAGGATTCATTTGAAGATTTACCATCCTTTAAAAAATAGGAGTTTGTGTACCTAGAATCGTTTCCCAGTATCTTGAGTTACACTGGGAAACGATTCTAGCTACACAAACTCCTTTTTTTGTGCCATTTGAACAGCAAATGCGATTGTCGAAATGCCAAAATATAAGAGATTATAATAATAATAATAATAATAATCTTGGGACAACTCACACACGGTCATCCGATCCCAAACTAGGCAGAGCCTGTGCTATGGCAACCAGACAACTGATAAACATACTTATATATTTCTAAATACATACATATTATAGACAAATTACACCCAGACACAGAACAAATGATCATGCTCATCACACAAAGATTTGTCCTGGGTGGGAATCGAACCCACGACCTCTGGTTTAGCAGTCAGGGTCACTAACCACTCGACCAACAGGCCAGATTGATTGATCATGTGTCATTAGGACAGCGTGTGTGAATCCCGTACAGTTTTACAATCGCCTTCGCCACGCTATCGCTGACAGAATGTCACTTGTTAGAGCCTCCTAACCTAGCTACGATACGAAATTCTAAGTAGCAGTCTGTATCAGTACCTGAAATTTGACATTATGCTTGTTTTTTATATTATTCTCGTCGTTAAATGAATGTTTCTATTAATTATTTATTTGTTTGACTTCTAATCAAATGAGTAAACTGAGGGATAAAAGATAATCCGTTAGACAAGACAAATTGAGATAAGATAAGCCGGCTTTTCCAACACATTAAGATAGGTTGTGACGTTACTTGTTCTGTGTCTGGGTGTAATTTATCTATAATATGTATGTATTTAGAAATATATAAGTATGTTTATCAGTTGTCTGGTTGCCATAGCACAGGCTCTGCCTAGTTTGGGATCAGATGACCGTGTGTGAGTTGTCCCAAGATATTATTATTATTATTATAACTTAAATCAAAAGACTATTTTTTTGCACTTTCCTTGCTGACATAACTTGAATTAACACTTAAAATAAGTATTATATTTTTTTATCCAAATTTGAAGTTCACACAGACGAAGTCGCGGGCAGAAGCTTCTTTCATCAAATCATTTGAGAGACTGTCATACTCTTACCGACTTATGCCAGCCGTATTCTTTCAAATGCCCATTGCATTCTGGAATGCAATGGGCATGTTACCGGGGCCTCGGGGCCCCGGTAACTTTTTCGAACAATTCTACCTACAAGAGAAAAAAATGTGTCCAAATAAATTGAGGCCCTACTCTTATGCTAGATAAATTTTCCTGTGTTACAGGAGTCGTGTCTTCTCCCAAATAATACTAAGAAGGTACCTTCTTAGTATTTTTTAGCTTGAAGCAGTATTATTTAATCCGTCTCCCCGCTTCCGCTCATCCCTGTATCCCCTACGTCACATTAACAGCAATGATTCAATTACGTCGCCGTCCCGAGCCCTCTAATTTACTAATTGTGCGCGTTAGCACACAGGACCTTATTATGAGCGATCATTGTCCCGCTATAGTGACTGTGTCGTCCAGACGTTTATGAGACAGAGGAGATTGACTGTCATGTAGTAAGAACAGAGAATATTGTGGTCGTTAGCGCTAGGAGCTTATTATGAGCGATCACTGACCCGCTAAAGTGACTGTCGTCCAGACGTTACGAGACAGAGCAGATTGACTGTCATTCAGTAAGGACAGAGTTTATTGTGCACGTTAGCGTCAGGAGCTTATTATGAGTGATCACTGCCCCGCTAAAATGACTGTCGACAAGTTTAGGAGCCAGAAGAGACTGTCATTTAATAAGAATACAGTACATTGTGCGGGAACTTATTACAAGCGATCATCTTCACGCTCAAGCTTAATAGTAAAAAGTGCGAGTAGGGCAGCGACTATTGGAGCCTCGTGTCAACTCATTCTCACATTTTATGACTAAGGCTGCGCCCTAGAACGCCGTGTATCATCAGCATCATCACCATGATATCAGCCGAAAGACGTCCGCTGCTGGGCATAGGCCTCCCCCTAAGGGGGGTTTGCCATAATCGCCACGCTTGGCAGGTGGGTTGGCGATCGCAGTGTAGCTTTTGCAATGCACAGAGAATGCTGGTGCCCATTCTTTGATCCCTTAGTCGCCTCTTACGACACCCACGGGAAGTGATGGGATGGTGGTATTCGTTTACGTCTGACAGCATTTATCAGCATAGCCGCTACTAAAATAACGCTTGTCAAAGTCAGCCCGTGGATGGGAGACCATCCTTTTGCATACCGAGACTCCTTCGTGCCTTGGAAAGCACGATAACTGTGGATCCTGGCTGTCATTTGTAGATCTTTGGCAATCATTACAGATAGTCTGAAGCCAGAAAATCTGGGACCAGACTGCATGTTTGCAAAAGTCTACTCCTGAAAAAGTATTCCCGGAAGAAAATATTTTTTGGATTTTTGCAGAAGTAAATCGTGTGTATTATTGATATAATTATATTGCATGGAAAAAAATATCTTGTCATTGACCATGAATAAGATATGAGTAGTAGCTTACTGAGCCTATTTATCTAAATTCTTGGCATAGCAATTACTCCCCTCACCTTGTAAGCCAAATGAAGAATAAACATAATTCTAATTAGGTGCTGAAACTGACATTGACATACCACAGATAATCCAGTCAAATCAACAGACTCATACACATGGTGCGTGACATACTTGAGGAGGCAGGCTAGCAATCTGTACATCGACGAATATCTTCTCTATACAAATCAAACTGTAGTGTCTGTTTGTTATATCATAATAACGGCTTTTAAAGAAATGGATATGAAAGTATAACGATAAAGTAGTATAAAGTATAAAAGTGGTGCTGGCGCAGGCGTCATATTGCTGAGCGAGCGCCGTCAGCTAGGAATGGTTATGTCTCAGCTGCCACGGTTTATTTTAAATATTTGTTCCTTGAATTGTTACTTTTTTTTTTACTTCGGACGCTTGCTCGTGGAAGTCTTTCTACATCGTTCTCACATATATGTATGTATAATTTTCACATGAATGATGTAACCATATCATTGTAAAAAAACATTGATTTAAAAGTGTCCGTGGAGTTTCTTGCACGTTCTTCTCCATAGAGATCTACGCTTTGGAACGTGTAATTAGCTTCATCTCTTTGGACAGACCGACCTGGACTATTCAAAAGTGCATGTAATGGTTTAATTTAAATAAATGTTTGAGTTTGAGTTTGATAACGTGTAACAGAATAAACGCAATACATGAAAACACTCATCATCTGCCTAGCCTTTTCCCAACTATATTGGGTTCGGCTTTTGGTCATACCGGATACAGCTCAATACATGAAAACACCTCAAAGTATAAAAGTAACTTTAATTTCGGCAGTCGGTGTTTTTTTTGACTTCCGAAATTAAAGTTATTTTATTCTTTGGAATGGTTTTTTTTTGGAAGTCGGTTGTATTTTTTTTTAATTTTTTTTTCTTCACTTTTCAGTGGTTTACATGTGCACCACCACCCTTTACAGCGTACCGGCGTGATGTTATGTTATGAACTGGTGTAAACAATAGACAGACATGAGATTTCAGCAATCCTAGTCCATTTGCTATCATTTATTGAGGAGTTCCGTTGCCTATCTCCGAAGTTCTTCATCAGATCTTCACCAAATTCCACCACTGACCAGAGACCACACCGAGAAAGTACTCTCCAAAAACTTTCCAAATCGCTTCAGTGTGCCTATGAAATTTGAACAGTTCTCTCTATTTCTCCAGGATCTCATCATCAGATCCTGACTTGATGAACATGACACACAAAAATAAAATCCAAATCGCTCCAGCCATCTTGGAGTAATCGGGGAAAATACATATAAAAAAAAGGTTCCGACGAATTGTGAACCTCCTTCTTTTTTTTGGTCGGTTGAAAAGGGGCCATAGTAATAATTACTATGGCCCCTTTTCAACCGACCACAGACAACAGAATAAGATGTTCACAATTTTTGTGAACATCTTATTCTGTTGGACCACAATGGAAATCGCAAAAAAGAAATCAACTGCCGGTACTGAATGTAACTCGACAAAATGTACTGAACAGCTGATTTTTGAATTGATATAATTATGTCTGTTTGTTCCAGCTAATCTCTGAAACAGCTGGACTGATTTGATTTGATTCATTGAAATGATAAAGATTAAGTTAGGTTAGGTACCATGAAATTGTGAACAAACGCGGTTGAAGCCGCGGGCAACATTTAGTGATGACTATATTATTAAAACAGCATTCCTGCTACCTACGCTACGCGCGCACTGTATTCTTGTATTAAACACGTAGATGTGTATGTGATTACATGGAAATGACGTTGTCATTAGACAATAGATCCGGAATGAGTTTGTACATAATTTGCATGACTTGTTATTAAGAAGAAAATCACGTCTAAGGGATAGTACATTTTGATGCAAGGGGATAAAACTGGTCATCGCAATCAAGGCATAATAGACGATCGAGCAGAAGGCGAGGCCGTTATGAGACGAGAATACAATGACAAATGCTCACGTCGTTTCATATAACGAAGTTTTTCAACACACTATAAAATAGGTATTTCGTTTATAACATTTACCTACAAATTATTTTTCAACACAAACAAACAAACTTCAGCTTTATATATATTATAAAGCTGACGATATAATATATTAGTATAGATTAGTTTACATAATATATATATATATACCATACAGATTAAGTTTGTATTTATCTTTACCTAATAAAATTAACAATGTATATTTTAAAAGTAAATCAATATTTTGTTGAGTTGAGCTACAAAATATTATGCATGGTTATTGCAAATACGATTATATCGTTTTCGATTCGGGCTAGATATGTTTACCTTTATGCATGATATGTTTGTAAATAATAAAATTAAACAAGAAACAACAATTTATATTACACGAAGCCTTGATTTATAGAAGTGCTGACATAATTATTAATTTGATGATCTAATACAATACTGATACAGAAACAACAGAGAATTAATATCTGAGTTTGTTTCGGTGTTTCTTCTCAGGGTAGTCAGCTAGGAAACACCGGCCTCATCTAGCTTAAAATAGACCAAAAAAGATTGACGTGTAAAAGTGTTATGTTTAACCTACTTATAAAATAAATATCATTTAATGTTGAACTTTACGATATAAAAACTGATGATAGGTACTTATTGAGTTTGTTCTTGCTCTAAGATATTTTTATTAAGATATAACTTGATCTCTGCTATAACTCTTTATTTATGTTACTTGTTTTTGTTAGGGTTCCATACCCAAAGGGTGAAATGGGATATTACTAAGACTCCGCTGTCCATCCGTCTGTCTGTCTGTCCGTCTGTCACCAGGCTATATTTTTTGTTTCAGTATTTGCATGCCGAAGGGTAAATTAATATGGCGATAAAAACACGATACACGGTGGGAGCGACTGTAATATGTATACTTACCATTGTTATATGATCAATAATTATTATATCATCTACTTATTGTTTACTCATATTCTCAAATAAAAGATTTTGAATGTCCTGTAACCTGATGGTAAGCGATGATGTAGTCGACGATGGAGCTCGCTTGCCTAGAAGTAGATGACCTATTCACTCTTGACTTAAAGTCCTTCTTGTTTCTTCTTCAATAGAACCCAGACGTTTAGCCGCTACAAGCAGTTCAGTTATATCGAAGAACATTCTTTGCTCCAACAATAACAGATCGAAAGTGATGCTCAAGAAACAATCATCGGTAGATAAGTTACAGGAACCCGATATTAAAACGTTCAGTACAATATCTCCATGATCGGCTAGAGCGCATCAACATTCATCGAGTACGCTTGCATTATATTGGGCAACTACCGGTGCCGGTGCGGCATGGGCTCGTCGTGCCCTGCATTCATACTGTGACTCAATAGAAACTGAGCCAGTGATTAATCTATTTTAAATAGTCGCTTTCCGATAAATATAAATCTGAACTATGGACTTAGTAACGAGTTGGCGAGGCTTTTTTTTTAAGGACGGGAAATCATCAAATGACTTCTTCCGCTCAGGGTGGAGCGGAAGGGCGTGTCAGACTCTTACTGACTAAAACCCATCCGTGTTCCTTCTAAAGCTCTTTGCGTTCCAGGGCCGCGGTGACTAAGTATTTCGAACAAATTCCGCAACCCTGGCAGGCACTGGCCCTAGCGGGCCCCGTCTTCATGCTGACATCTCTTTGAGGCGCGCGTGGAACACAACGAACCCGAATATTTTTCAACTGAATTTGATAACTCTTGTATTTGCCATTGAAACGCCAAGAAGGAGAAGAACTTTGTACAAGTCTGTAGAATAAACTCCACATTACAGACTTTGAACGGTCAAAGTTTTGTATAACAGCTTTAGTAGTACACAACAACTGTAATGCAAAGGGCACAGACAGTTTCTCACATACAGAAGAAATCATTCAGATTTCCAGCTTTGGAATTACACACACGCACACACACAGCAGCATATGTTATAGCTGTTTTTTCTTTTTTTTTAAGGACGGGAAATCATCAAATGACTTCTTCCGCTCTGGGTGGAGCGGAAGGGCGTGTCATCACACCGACATTTGTCTGCATTGCTTTGTAGCATAGACAAAATTCTATGTACGGAAATCTGTTTCGTGCGAACTTATCTAAAAGTATTTCCCTTGGATTACCGTTACTTGCTAACTGCGCTTCATTCGAACTTAATTTTAATTCTCTAATCAGAGAGATTTGGAAGGAGAATGGGGAGGCCTTTGTCCAGCAGTGGGACACAAGTGAAGGCTAAAAAAAGAAATAAAAAAAATCAGCGAGTTGGGCAGGACACCAGGCCAGGCGCGGTCATGACAGGTGGAGTAAGCCGGTAAACGAGTGACGTCCGTGGATTGGAAGAAGACGTGTCGGTCGTACAGCGACGAGGTGGGCAGATAACATTGTTGCCATCGCGGGTACAACCTGGATGAGGCTGGCATAGGAACGTGGGGATTGGCATAAGAAAAGAGAAGCCTACGCTCAGCAGTGGGCTAAGTCTCTTTCGAAGTCGAGGCTGTGGATGATGATAATGATGAATCAGACACTACATCATCCTTATAAATTCTTTAAGATACATTATCCTCTTGGTATGGTGCACTGTATATTTAAGAACTTATAAATTCTTTAAGATACATTATCCTCTTGGTGCACCATGCACTGTATATTTAAGAATGCACATCTACCCAATCAAATGTTGGGCACGCCACAATTGCCGCGGTAAGGCCCTTCTTTGGGGAGTGGCTGGAGAGGTGCCACGGCGTCCTCACCATCCGCTTGACGCAGGTACTCACCGAACACTGATGTTACGGCAGGTACCTGTTTTGAATTCAGCGGGAGGATACGCCCGGGTGTCAGCACTGTGAAGATCGCCCGGAGGACACGGTGGAGCATACGGTGGAGGTCTGCTCTGCTTGGGCGGAGCACTGCCGTGTCCTCGTCGAGGCGATCTCTCGCGTCCGGCCCTGGTTAAATCCATGGTCCGAAGCGAGGAGGCTTGGGAAGCGGTCACCTCCTTCTGCAAAGCAGTAATGCTAGCGAAGGAAAAGGCGAGCCGCGCGAGGGAAAGACAAGGCCTTCGCCCCATAACCGCTACAGAAGAAGACGCCCCGGGCGTCGAGAGTCGCAGGGCGATCCCCGGCCACGATAGGCGCGGGCCTGCGGACGGCGAGCGTTGGGTGGCTCGCTGTCCGATCACCACCAGGTCCGGGTCGATGGCACGTCGTGTTCTACGCGCGCCTCTAAGAGATGTCAGCATAGGAGACGGGGCCGCCTAGGGCAAGAGCCTGCCAGGGTTGCGGAATTTGTTCGAAAGAGTCACCGCGGCCCTGGAACGCAAAGGGCTTTAGAAGGAACACAGATGGGTTTTAGTCAGTTAGAGTCTGACACTCCCTTCCGCTCCACCCAGAGCGGAACAAGTCATTTGATGATTTCCCATCCTTAAATAAAACAATCAAATGTAACTATGTAACAAAGCAGCCAAGTTCTCGTCAGATGCCGTAAGGAAAACTCTACGTGTACAATTTTATATGCCAACATAATTACATAATTATACAAATACATAAATATGTGAGTATTTACCTATTCATGCTTTTAATATTCCTACCTACTGCTGAATAAGCAAGGTTCTTGGTATAACAACACGCGCGGATTTGTCGAGCCTGCTGGTTAGCATACAAGCGACTCGAACATAACTGGCGAAATAATAGGTTTTCATGAAATGACTCTTCCCGCTCTGGGTTGAACGGAACGGAGTATCAGCCTCTTATTTATTAAAAACCCACCTGTGTTCTTCCTAATGCCTTTTACTTTTCAGGGCCGCTGTAACTCTTCCGAGCAATTCCGCCATCCTGACAGAAATCAAAGTGCTCTACTCCTCTGCTGCTTTGCATATATTGGTCATGTAGCTTCACCTCTAGGAAATCATCCTATCCTTATCCTTACTAATATTATAAATGCTCGTAACTCTGTCTGTCTGTTTGTGGCGCTTTCATGCCAAAACTTCTGAACCGATTTAAATGAAATTTTATACACAGATAGTCTAGAGCCTGAAAAAGGACATAGGCTACTTTTTAATGCGAAAAAATGGTTGCAAGGGGGTGAAAGGGGGTATGAAAGTATCGTCATTTTTAGAACTAGAAGCTTGAAACTTATTTTTAGGCTGTTAATTCGATATAAATAAATATGTCATTCAAAGTTTATTTATCCGTATGTGTCTTATTTGCAAAATAATTAGCCTAAAAATTTAAAAATTCTACCCAAAGACACTATTCCACGCGGACGAAGTTGCGGGCACAGCTAGTCAGACTATATTTTAGGTTATCTACTGAGGAAGTGTCAGGCAACTACAGAAAGAAGAACCAATCAATCTGTTTTGCCTATTACTGACCGAACGAAACCAGTATTCTACATAGAATGACTGCCTAACAAACTTCAAAAACCCAGCAACCAGGAGTTGTCAATACATTTGAATGATAAATCAATATCTCCAGAGTATGGATCATCTATTTCAATGTTAAGAAAACGAAACGTAGTGAGTAACACTTGCAGATTTACACAAAGAAATCAAAAATAACTTACCGTTTTCTTAACATGTGGAAGCCCAATGCAATATTCAAGAGTAATACTGCCAACTCGGTCAACCATGTACTATATTGGCTAAATTGATTACTGACCCGTTTTAAGCGTATTTTTTTAGAACACAAATTCTTATACATTGTATGTATACAATGTATAAGAATTTGTGTACCTTCCCATCCTGGCCGATAATTCATTCCAAATTCAAAACATAATTCCTGCTGTATCGAAAAAAAATCAAAATATTTAATTAAAATTCTACTGCTTTTAACACAATGGTCACTTTGCACGACCCTTTTTTTTTGGCTGACAGTTAAAAACTCTTTTACAAAAAAATACAACCGACTTCCAAATAAAAAAACAAAGTTTAAAATAACTTTAATTTCGAAAGTTGGTATTTTTGGTTGTTTCTTCGTATTTTAACACCTACTTCCGAAATTAAAGTTATTTTATACTTTGTTTTTTATTTGGAAGTCGGTTGTTTATGCGAAAATGGACTAAAACGTATTTTTTTTGTAAAACAGTTTTTTATTATATATATATATATATATTGACGGTGTCTGTGTCAACAATATTAGTTACGCGGACGACATGGTGCTGCTGAGCGCTTCTGTGTGTGGTCTGACCAGGTTGCTCGGCATATGCGAGCGTTACGCGCGGGATCACGGTTTGCTCTATAACGCAAAAAAAGTGAATGCATGATCTTTCGGGCCAGGGGCCGGAGATGCCCAGATTCTGTTCCACCTATTAGATTAAACGGGGTCTGTTTAAAAAGAGTGGAACAGTTTAAATACCTCGGGCATATCGTGACCTCTGACCTGAGGGACGGTGTAGACATTGATAGGGAGCGGAGAGCGTTGTCTGTGAGGGCTAATATGATTTCCCGCAGGTTTGCACGTTGCTCGGGAGCTGTCAAAATAACTCTTTTTAGAGCGTTTTGTACGTCCCTGTACACGGCCAGCCTGTGGGTGTCATATACTCAAAAGCAGTACAACGCTCTCCGTGTACAGTATAATAATGCATTCAGGATGTTGTTGGGGTTGCCCCGGCACTGCAGCGCGTCGGGGATGTTCGCCGACGCCCGTGTCGACTGTTTCTACACGACGATGCGAAAGCGGTGTGCATCTTTGGGGCGCAGGCTCCGGGCCACCTCTAATGGCATCCTGAGTGCATTGGCGAACAGGTTTGATTGTCATTACATTAATCATTGTTATATGATTAATTTAATGACAAACAGACAAATGACTCAGGCTTTTATCTAATTATGTATATTATTTTTGTGTTCGTCTGATCTTGTGTATTTTAATTTATATATAAATGTGATTTTAATTTAATTTTATGTCTTGTTTCCAATATTGTATTTTAAATTTTATTAAGTAATTCATTCGAATGTTTTTATGTATATTTATTTTAATTGAAATTTAATGTGAATGTTATGATCTAAAAATGGATTGAAATAAATGAATTTGAATTGAATTGAATTGAATTTACTCTTTTTAGTGTTATTTTAGTTTGTATTCACCCCCACACCTAACAACACTGCTGGAAAGTCACAAGAAAGCAAATCATCCAATTTCGTGTAGGTAATTGTATGATATATTTTCTATTTTCTCCAGCTATTTTGATTAAAAAATCAAACTACTTAACCGATTTTGATAAAATTGGTACCAATCGGAACGTATATCCTTTCACATGAAAAACAAATTTTTCAAATTGGTTCATAAATGACAGAGTTATGATGAGGTAACAAAAAAAAATACAACCAAATTGAGAACCTCCTCCTATTTTTGAAGTCGGTTAATAACGCAGTTGAATTAAAAAACGACTACAATCTCACAAACACACGGACACGATTACTGACGTCAGCCTAGGTTACGAAGATCACGGCGCACCTACCTACCTAGGTACGTGCAATGTAACACGTGATGTCCTTGCACCGAACATGTTTTACTATAAGTACAGTCATCCTTATAAGAACCGTATATTGTTTGTGCCTGACATCGCGAAAAGTTTAAGACGATTTTTTTCCCAGATTGGGACGAGTTTTTTCCCCCTCTGTTTAAATAAAGCCTTGAAAATGGGCATTATTTTGAAAGCTTTAGAATGGTTTTATGAAGAGCTGGACATCTCTCCTACATAATGTGATGTACCACTTTTTTGTTTTTTCTTTTCGTGGGAAACTTCAAAGGGCGCCTGGACTTTTGGGGTAAAGACCAGGGAGTATAGGTTTTTTACCTCACGAAAACCACTCCGGTGATCACAATCCATAGAAGGGGCTCCGTTACCTCTTAAAAGACCACTCTGGAACACCCTCTGTGCAACGCCTGTTAGGGCACATCCCTGGGGAGACTGTAAAGTCGCTGTGCACGGCAGCACGTGATCACAGTGCCACCTTTCCTAGGAACACTGGGTTGGCGGACCGAGTCCCCACTTTGAGCGCCCGCGACCCTGGAGACCCACCTGCCGTTAATGATGCAGGCGGGGTTTCGGCGTTTGGGCGTCGAAGCGGTTGCCTCACCGACGCCTCCTTTTCCGAGCGGGATCAGCCCTCTCACGATCCCGCTCGGTGGCTTCCTTCAGGACCATCACGTCAAAATAGCCTTTTCCCAACTATCTTGGTGGCTTCCAGTTTAATTTCCAGTCTGTTCAAGTTTGTATGGAAGAATCTTATTCCGAAGAGGCTTATTAACTTGAAACTTCTGAGGCTCGAATACTGACCTACATGAAAAATATAGAATGACATAGGTCATTTTCAAAA
The DNA here is from genome assembly GCA_002192655.3 of Mamestra configurata. Taxonomy (NCBI): domain Eukaryota; kingdom Metazoa; phylum Arthropoda; class Insecta; order Lepidoptera; family Noctuidae; genus Mamestra; species Mamestra configurata. The sequence goes on along the minus strand of NDFZ01005092.1, from coordinate 195,760 downwards.
CTAAACCCCGGTGGGTTTTTAGAGCATGTTAAAGTTTGAAGGAATCTTAACGCTTGTTCCAATAAAGTTGAAACTCGCATTAATTAACAATTTTGATAAAAAAATGAGAAATATGTGTTTTAGGACTTTTCTAAAATCAACCACTAAGGGGGTGTAAAGGGGTGATGAAGTTTTTAGTAAAACATATTACTGCTTAACTTAATTTACTTGGAAATTGGTATACACAATTTCAAAGTGATATATTTGCTGACTTACACGCGCGCGGAGCCGTTGGAAGAAACTAGTTGGGTCATAAAGTGATGCCGTTTAGAAACTTCTTTTTTCTATAATACCATCATCATTTAACTTCATGATTAAAACAAAAGTAATTAAGATAGCCTAATGACATTCATTACTGTAATATATTCAATGTGTATTGAATCATTGCAGTCTGATTAGGGTCTGGTTTATTAATTCATTGTTACGTCACTTCAATAGATTTCTATCAGATACCGAGCTCTAGATATTTTTCTGCAATAGCTATGGTTTTATATGTCAATGGTTTAATTTACGCGCGTTCAAGCAATTTTGCCAATTAGTACGCATGGGGAGCCATTATCAGTATATGTCATAGGTATCAGTGTTAATGTATAATCCGTGGTGCTTGGCAACTGGGATTAACCCTGTTGTATATGTCCGTTGGTGCCTATTGACAAAGCTAAAACAAGAGAGGCAGACAAGGCACTTCACAAACATCGCAACAGTCAGGGTTCTGTATGACACACTTGTCAGAACTCATCTGGAACATAGTGCTGTCATATGGGCTCCGCGTGAAGCCAAGTACTCGGTAATGCTGGAGCGCGTACAGAACAAGTTCACGCGCCACTTATACAGGAAATTATATGGGGTATATCCGTTTTACCCGTTGATGTACCCCACTCTGTTTGTGCTCGGTATGGTCGGGTACAACCAATAGAGGGTGCGACGTGAATACACTCTTGTTGCGTATCTGGTTAGGTTACTTCGTGGCATTGAGCATAACCCAGGAGTATTGCAGTGCCTGAGTTTATGTGTGCCAGACCGCTTTGTGTGGAGGCGGCGCCGCCCGCCGCTGCTGGCCGTGCCTGTTGCCAGGACCAACCTTTTCGCCAAAACACCATTGACCCGCGCAATTCGGGTTATTAACGATCTTCACATCAAGATCGATGTATTTACATGCCATTTGAGTGAATTTGCAAAAATACTGCTGTTTATTTTATGTTATAGTGTAGATTAGGAAAGGCCATATGTTTTATTTTATATTTTAAATATTGTGTGTGAGGAGCTTAGTGTAGAAGTTTATTAAAATATTTGGATTTTTTTACTATCGGTACTATTAGGTAAATATGTTGATTTTTGGGACCGCGCTATCGTATTGGGTATACACCTGTAAGGATTGTGTGCTGCTCCTCCGCTGTATTTTTCTTATTGATTTCGTCGCGGGATCCAAGACAGTTGTATCGTTGATTCTGGCTTTCAGGAGTTGCAGTGGTTGGAATGTGTGGCGGGAAAAGGGGCGGGCTGCCAAAAAAAAATGTCGTAGGTTTATTTTGGAGGCAGCATGTACAAAGCGCTGACTTGAACACGCGTCGTTTGTGGTCGCGATCCTCAGCTGTGAGGGAACGACTATGCATAATAACTGACTGGAGTTTCTTGTCCGTTCTTCTCCATAAGAATATAAGAATCTACTTTTTGCGAATGGAAAATTAGAGTCACTATAATATTTTTATTGAAAATTTGACGTTCAAAAGTGCCTTTTAATGGTCTTGTTGAAATAAATGAATTAACTTTTTTTGACTTTTGACTTTGAATTGTCAAAGATCTACAAATGACCGCTAAACGGCTGAACGTGCTTTCCGTGGCATGCAGAAGGCTTGGTTGGTATCCACTGCCCGCCATGGCAAGCGCTGCTCTATCTCAAAAATCCACAATCCTCAAAATAAAAATTTAAGAGAGTTTATAAGATCTAAAAAAATAGTTTAAAGACCTAGGTATCTTGAGCATGTGTTTGAAGGTTAATTAAAATTGGTACATTCAAAATTAAAGACTGACAATTTTATATAAAATACCTTGTTGCATAAATCTCTTTTAAACGTTTAGTCTCCGCGCTGTTCATACCGTATGCCCTGCCGCCTTTCCGTCGTTCCATCTTAAAAAATATTATACAGTTATTTCTTCCCCAAAAATTAGTATTCTACGCCAATACTCTATTAACAGTGACCTTTTTAAGGTCCAAAACATTCATTCTTGAACGGCCAACCTTGACAGCTTAATGTTGGGTCATTACAGAGAATGTCCGGACAATTAGGATAATGTCCGGAGATAATAGATAATTGCGTATTAATTAGTTTTTGCGGTGTTTTCACACTGTTGAGGTGAAGACAATCAGTTGGGGTAAAAACTGCCGGTTGAATGAAAACATAATGAGGTATTTGTGCATGTGCAATTTATTTGTGATTGTGTTGGCTATCACACGGTTAAGTATTCATGATTGCGTCGTAGTGTAGGTACTCTTCAATTCCACTATCATAACTTTGACTGGCCTGTTGGTCGAGTGGTTAGTGACCCTGACTGCTGAACCGGAGGTCGTGGGTTCGATTCCCTCCCAGGACAAATCAGTGTGTGATGAGCATGATCATTTGTTCTGTGTCTGGGTGTAATTTGTCTATAATATGTATGTATTTAGAAATATATAAGTATGTTTATCAGTTGTCTGGTTGCCATAGCACAGCCTCTGCCTAGTTTGGGATCGGATGACCGTGTGTGAGTTGTCCAAAATATATTACTATTATTATTTTATTATTATAAAATCTTTCGGAAAAAAACAATTTGTTATAAAATAGAATGACCAGTAGTATACGTACCTGTAGTAGTATATTCCTTCCTAATATGTTAATTGTATGTTTCTCCCCATCCTTTCACGTCATATTCAGTAAGCTAACTTTTGCTTACGGCTTCGCTCCCGTGATTACGGAAAATATAAAACCCAGGGAAACAAAAACCTAACTGTTTTCGAAAAAATAAGTAACATGCCGTAAATATAAACTTTATTTGAATTTCAAATCCCTAGTTATTTTCTTACTAATGTCCCTTGCTTTATATTTGGTCACAACGTTTATGTTCTATTTATCATCATTATTCAAAATGTAGCAATCAGGAGCGGTTACCTATTTATCATAATTTTCATCATATCAGCCGAAAGACGTCCACTGCTGGGAATATGCCTTCTCCAAAGGGGGGAGGGAGGGTTGGCGATCGCAGTGTAGCTCATACAATGCTCAGAGAATGTTGCTGCCCAGTTTCTGGCGAGTCCCTTAGTCGCCTCTTACAACGCCCACGGGAAGTGATGGGATGGTGCTATTCTTTTACATCCGACATCATACAGAACTTAATACAAGTTAAGTATTAATTTCCAATAAAAACACAAGATATTTTAATTGCATGATTGGTTGTACCTGTTAAGATGAATCATAGTGAACGGTATGACCCCGATAACGTTACTGTGAGTAATACAAGAGCTTTTAGAAATACCAATCTACCTGCCTCTTCCAAACTATGTTGTGGTTCTTCAGTCAGCTGACCTTCGCAAATCAGTAACTGGGTAACACGATACCCCTTGGCAAGACTGGTGTCAGATTTCTTAGGTTCTAACTACCCGTTACGACTGCCAAAGATCTACTAAATGATAGCAGGGACCAACGCTTAACGTGCTTTCTATAGCACAGAGAAAATTCGGTATGTAATGGATGGTCTCCCATCCACGGAACGACCTTGGCAAGCGGAGCTTAACTTCGAAGTTTGACCACAGCCACAGGGTTTAGCAACGAGTTTGAAGCCCTTGAAATTTAAAAAGTGCCTGTTAATGCTTGAGTTGAAATAAATGCGTTGAATTTAAGTTTTTTGGAAGAAAAGGGAGAGTTTCAAAAAATACTTCATCACATTGATAGCTGTATTCCACTCTCTGTTGAGTACAAGTCATCTCTTACTCCCATGCTACCTTGGACTTAAACTGGCTTGTCCCGCAATCCCTTATATGGCTTAGTATAAGAATTCTTGCTCTATTTTCAAAAGCGCTATAAAAAAATAACGGTGAATGAAATTTCGTTTACTCCATCTAACAACATTTTCATAACTTTCACTTAATATAACGTTCACTTTGTATAACAACATATTATGTTGTAACAGCACTCACTGTAACGTTCTTTTAGATGTATAACGTTATTTTGATCTAATAATCATTAAACTTGATCTAACCGCTGAACAAAGAGCAAGCAGGGTCAGCTGGAGAACTTAGGCCCCCCCGACACAGAAAGGTTAGGTTCGAATGGCAAAGCGAGTAAGCATAGATTCCGTTACCCCAATTATGTTAGGCTTCTTTTAACCCTGTAGACAGAAATAGGAGCCCCGGGCGAGCGGGGCTTCGTCGACTTTTCTTGGTCACGATCGTAATTTAAGCCGAAGTCACATTTGGTAAAAATTGTATAGAATGATCATTAGATCAAAATATAAATCTTATACAATATGAACATTATAACTTTTAATCATAATATCCACTGAAGCTTATATAAAATGAAATTATATCTTATGGAGGTATGTAGGTATATCATTAGATGGTTGTATAATTGTATCAATCGTTATTATAATCATTCGTTGTTCTATTAAAAAAACATTATATTAAATATGACACACCCATATTATCCATCTACAACAAATTGTACTGCTCACCTAAAGACAAAGTTACATACAAAGGGGCACCCCTTCACACCACAGTATCATAGTCATACACGTATTAAATACATCGTCAGTCCCACTGACTACCTGGCTTTATTGTTGACTTGTCTTTTAAGAACAGTAGGTGTATTAGCGTAATAGCTGACCCGCGCAACTTCGTCTACGTCACAGTTTTTATAACATGCTATTGGTCGTGGCGTGATGTTATATTGTATGTTGTATTGTTACAGCAGACATAACGGACGATGCGGACATTGAGCGGGAGCGGAGGGCATTGTCAGTGAGAGCTAATATGATAGCGCGGAGGTTTGTGCGTTGTTCGAGGGAGGTAAAAATAACGCTCTTTAGATCTTATTGTACATCCCTCTACACGTGCAGCCTGTGGGCAAAGTACACTCGTGCGGCATACAGCGCCCTCCGCGTCCAGTTCAACAACGCATTCAGGGCGATGCTGGGGCTGCCCCGCCACTGTAGCGCCTCGGGCATGTTCGCGGAGGCGCGCACTGACTGTTTTCACGCGACGATGCGCAGGCGGTGCGTGTCTCTGGTGCATAGAGTGCGGGGCAGCGCCAACACCGTCCTGGCGATGATCGCCAACAGACTGGATTGCCCGTACATCCGGCAATGCTGCAGTAGACATATTGTTGCTTTGTGAGTGTTTGTTATTGTCTGTATTTGTTATCCTGTCTGTATAAATGTTTATGTCTGTGTGTTTTATGTATGAGTTATGTTTCTGTGTCCAAGGTATGTTTTTATGTGTCTTTTACAAAAATGTGTTTTGTTGATATGAGTCTTGTGGTACTTGAAATAAACAAATTTTATTTATTATTTATTTATATAGCCTTTTTCGATAAATGGGCTATCCAACACTAAGATAATTTTACAATACCAGTCGTTCCTGAGATTAGCGCGTTCAACCAAACAAACAAACTCTTCAGTTTGATAATATGACTAGCTTTTGTTTCGTATAGCGCCTTCCTCATGACTCATCATCATCTAGCCTAGGCCTAGCCTTTTTCCAACTATATTGGGGTCGGCTTCCAGTCAAACCAGATTAAGCTGAATGCTAGTATTTTACATGGAGCTGTTGTCTACCAGACCTCCACAACCCATTTACTGGGTAACATGGTACTCCTTGGCAAGACTGGTGTCAGATTTTTCTGGCTTGTAGTCACAAGCCAGAAAAATCTGACACCAGTCTTCTCACGGATAGTCATCCGTGACTACCAAAGATCTGCAAATGGCAGCAGGGACCAACGCTAAGATTTACAAAAGAATATTCCAAATCCGACTGGTAGTTCCAGAGATCAGCAACGCGCTAATCTCTTGAACTACCAGAACAAACTCTTCAGCTTTCAGTTCAAACTTCTGTAAATTAACTTTAGCAAGTTTATCGTATTTGTGACCTTTGAACGGTAAGAACTAAGAAGATAGTTGAAATGACACATGTTTGTCAAATAGGTAGTAATACGTAGTCTAAATGGGACACTTTACCTACAAAGGCACATTGTTGCCTAACCCTTTAGGCAACGACGTAAAGTTATCACTACATAGTATAAAACAAAGTCGCTATCTGCCGTCTGTCTGTCCCTATATAGATCTTTAAAACTACGTAACGGATTTTGATGCGGTTTTTTTAATGGATAGAGTGATTCTTAAGGAAGGTTTATATGTATAAAACATGCATAATATAGTAGAGAAACACTGATAAATTTAGAGATTTCTAATGTGATGTCGTAAATAAGCACGTTTTTTTGCGTTTATATTGCAAACGCTGGCTGAACCCTACGAGATAGACCAAAATAATGTTCTACAGTACTGTCCACCTTAAAAAGTTCAACAAAAAAATCCGTGATGGTATATGTCTATCTCTTAGGGATAACCCAGCATAACCATTTTTTATCCTTTACTAAAAAATGGTTATTTACGAAGCGATTTTAAGCAATCCATCATTAATCCTTATCTAATAAAGTACTTACCTTAAATACATTGTGCATTTTATGTAGATCAATGTGGCTCTTTACAACATGTAATTTTAATGAATATTTTCGAAGATATTGCAGTTAAAATGCAAGGACATAGTGGTTGCGGCGGTACCGGCCAGGGGTCCTATACATAGCGTTCAAGTTATGTTCTCAAGATGATTTCGCGAAAACACTGACATATGACACAGTTTCAAGTTACTATGCAATATACCAGAGTTCTAAAACCGTGGTATATTTATAGTATCTTCATTGCACCCGTGCGAAGCCGGGGCGGGTCGCTAGTATTAAATTAATAAGCTTAACTTTACCACTACAATTTAAACTTCAAGGCAAACCATGTATTTACACAAGTAGGTGCAAAACATAATAATTTATCAGTGTTGCATCAACAAGCTTCAACACCGATGCAGTAAAGTCACTTTCGCCAAGGTCGGAATTCGGATGGGTGACCCATTGAGTAACCTGTGCATTCTGTCTGACTCAGGTGTACGTTATAATACTATTAATCGATTTTGCAAGCCTTTGCCGATCAACTATTCAGTTTGTAAACAACTTGTACTTTCAAATGATTTTGAGCCTTATTGCTAAGCGTTTAAGTTCGATTTTGTATATAAGGCATGACAGTGTATTTTTCCCCTTGTATTCGTTTGCGATTTTGAGTTTTATTTTTGACAAGCTATGGTTGAAAATCACTTGGCGTCTAGGATTGTTATGCACATAGTTGATATCAATAATTTTGTGAGTCTTATAGTCCCAATGATTTTTCTCGAAGCGATAAAGTTCTAAATCGTTTAATTCTTGTGAGGTGCACCTTTTATTACGGTATTCAAATAAATGGATCAGTTCACTTTGAACTTTATTCTTCTATGGTGATTAAGTTCAAAATCTTTTGAAAGGGCATTAAGAATGTTAAAGTTCTATTTGAACTTAACTAGAGGTGTTAATTATGTTCTACTATTTGCGAAATTATAATTTCAATACGATGTAGTTTCCGGTACAAATAAGTACCGCTATTATGACTGGCATTTAATTTGACAACACTACAACATAAATTGCGATATTTACGATTTTCAAACTTATGAATCATTGGATGGAGTCATTTCCTTTCAAATTGTCCGCATTGTGATAATCTTTCCGATCGATTTCGGTCAGGGTGGCCAATCTAAACGAGGATAACGATAAGTCAAGCATGAGAAATAGTCCTCCTGACCGATTTTGGCCATGGCGGCCAATCTCAACGGAGGCTAGCCATCGGCGCGAGACATATTATAGTGCAGGAATGTGTGCGCAAACACAGTGTTCAGGTGCTCTCTCATAGCCCGATAGGGCGGCCATCCGACTCGACCTGGGAGACATCTGAAGAACATTTTATTTTTGTTGGTTTTGTGAAAAATATGTCAGACTTTTAAAATTTATGTGTGGTTGTTTTCGAGCGTAGGCATGGCACTCGTGGGCTGCAGCTTCAGGTGCTATACCTTGTATAGCCATCTGGTATTGTGCCCTTTTGGCATTATTTACTTTGTTTAATTTTTAGGTGTTTCTGTTTTTTATAATGCTAATAAACACAATTTTCATTCTTTCTTTTCTTGATCTTTCTTTCAGAAGAAATTCCTGTTAGAAATACCTAATAACACTTTTTGCATAATACTTCAATTCCCAGGAATCGCAACCTGGACCGCGCGAGTGCTGGTTCGTAACGTGCCTTCCGAGGCACGGACGAGTCTCGATATGTAGTGAATAGTCACCCCTCCAAGGGCTCGGCAAGCGTTACTTACTCTTGGAGATCAACGCGTGATGCTGTTTTTATTTAGCCACGAGCTTCTCACTAATACAACTTCATACTATTAATATTACTTCTAATCGTGTTAAATATCGACAATATTTCTTCACAGTAAGATTGCTAAAACCTTTAGGTAAATGCTAGAGGGGATCTTCCAAAAGCCGCGATATAAAACTATGCCACGCTCTCTGTTTCATAACCATGTGGGTATGTGGTCAAATATTGACATTTGGAGTAACACTCTCTATTGCAGCATTGATATAGAATCGAAGCTCTTGATTTTGTGTGTAAAAGGGAGATAAAATCGTAGTAAAGTATAATTCTTCTTCCGTGACATACTAATGTTGGCACGAAATAAAGATGGTGGCTATGTCACCGGATAATTGCAAACTACGTAGGATTCAAAATATCTTGAGAGATTGAAACTCTCGATAAATTATCAAAAGAATATTTGTTCTACAATTATACAAATCAAAATCTCGTATTCTATAATATCTTCGTGCCGGTCCGAGAAATTGTGGACTGAGATAAACTGGCGACCAATCAGCACTCTGGTCTAAAATTATCTGTTTTGGTGTGATAGTTAAGTTTGGAACTTGGCCCCTCATTTGTTGGTGTGAGCTCACATCTGAACAGACCAATGAGAGCCTTGTTTCCAGGTATACTATAACGGATAAAATATGGACTTGTGCTCTGATTGGTTGCCATTTCATTTCAGTATTTTGTGTCAGTCAATTTCTCGGAATTACTTCGAGAGATTGTAGACTATCAAATTTATTTGCTTAAAAAGGTATTCCAAATGTTCAATTTATTGAGAGTTTATCATCTCTCTAGTTATTTTACAATCTTACGGAGTTTGCCATTTTCCGGCGACAGCTATACCGTTCAAACAATCTGGCTCATATTTTAGCAGTGACCATAAAGAATAAGTAATGAATCTGCCTAGTCTTTTCTCATCTATGTTGGGGTCGACTTTTAATCTAACCGGATAATGCTGAATACCAATATAAATAAAGAGCATTATACCATACCTAGATTGCCTGGCTTCTGACAACTCGTTACGACTGTCAATCACACTAATATTATAAGGCGAAAGTTTGTGAGTGTGTGGGTTTGTATGTTTGTTACTTCTTCACGCGTAAACGGCCGGACCAATTTTGATAAAATTTGGTATGCAGGAAGCTGGCACCCTGGATTAACTCATAGGCTACTTTTAAACTACGGATAACACCGCGGTGCGCAGCTAGTGATCCATAAATGACATCCGCGATCAACAGCGTAACGTGCTTAGAGGCACGGAGGAAACTCGGTTTGTGATAAAAAAAAAAATTCGTCATCCGGGATTCCTGTCTTCTTTTTTGAAGTCGATGGTTAACACCTTAGAGTGCTGGAGCAACGTGTTTTTCATGATTTGATTAGGTATACCGTGCTCACGTTGGGTATCCAACGGGTCTATAAAACCCCATTTCGCCAAGTTGTGTTTGCGGCGGCCTACCTGGGTGCGCAATCGATTGAGTGCCCTCTGTCCTACCTAGCTAAACTAAATATTTAATCTCCAAGAATATTTGCTTAGTAACACATTCCCAAGTTCACTGCAGTCATATTTAATAGCGTACAGTTAACGTAAAAATAGTGAACACCGGCACACTGTTCACAAGCCTCCCACGTGTTGGAAGTAATATCGGAAGAACTCAACGAGATGCACTTGAGACGGATTAACTGACGCCTGTATGATATCATGGGCACGTATCAGTGTTCTGCAAGACCATCTAGGAATGTTTACTGAGCTGCTAGTGTTATATAACGTTATATTTTTTATATAAATCCGCGACTTTGAGAAGTAGAAAAAAGAACCCGGAATTCTGTTTTTTTCTTATTCGAGCTTTTTCAATCCATCAAAGTAATATTTTTGTCAAACCTTGAAATATAGGTGTCTGTTTCAGCTATTACTTCCGCATTTGATGAAAATCTTTGTCCATCGAGCCATTTCTTTAAGTTAGGGAAAAGGAAAACATCACATTTGGCCTTTATTTTTTTTTCAAGGATGGGAAATCATCAAATGACTTCTTCCGCTCTGGGTGGAGCGGAAGGGCGTGTCAGACTCTTACTAACTAAAACCCATCCGTGTTCCTTCTAAAACCCTTTGCGTTCCAGGGTCGCGGTGACTCTTTCGAACAAATTCCGCAACCCTGGCAGGCTCTGGCCCTAGCGGGCCCCGTCTTCTATGCTGACATCTCTTTGAAGCGCGCGTGAAACACAACGCGCCATTGACCCGGGCCTGGTGGTGATCGGACAGCGAGCCACCCGACGCTCGTCGTCCTCAGGCCCCCGCTTACGGTGGCCGGGGATCGCCCTGCGACTCCCGACACCCTGGGCGTCTTCTCCTGTAGCGGCGGTTGGGGCGAAGGCCTTGTCTCTCCCTTGCGCGGCCAAACCACCTAGGTATTCCTTTAGGTTATACAAATAAATAAAATTTAAGTCTAGCATATCAAATTTTAAACGTGAATTTACCTTTTTTAACCAACTTAAAAAAGGAAGAGGTTCTCAATTAGTTTGTATTTTTTTTTAATGTTTGTTACCTCATAACTCCGTCATTTATAAACCGATTTGAAAAATCTTTCATGTGAAAGAATATACGTTCGTATTGGTCTCATAGAAATATTTTTACAAAACAAAGAATCGTTAAAAACTCCCAAGAGCATACGAACACAGCCATAGCAGTGACAAGCTAATTCAAACAGTCATCAAAAATTAATTATTGAAGTCATCAGTTTCCATTAAGTCCATATTAGTCACATTTTTCATTCATAAAACATTTAGTTAGATGTAGCCATAATTTTATAATTATTACCATTGACAAATTAAAATTCGTGGCTGAATAATATCAGTCGCCCAGATCGATCTTCAAGGTTCAGCAACGCTTGCCGAGGTCGGTCAGTGGATGGGTGACCATCTTAACATACCGAGACTTCTCCGTGCCTCGGTGCTTACAGATTGTCAGCAGACACAAAATCTGACATCAGTCTTGCCGAGTGATACAGTGTTAACCAGTTACTGGGTTGTCAAGGTCAGAAAGGCAATCGCTCCACGTTGACTCCGGTTTGACTGGAAGCCGACCTCAATTTAGTTGGAAAAAGGCTGGACAGATGATGTTGTCTTAAACGCTACTTGCTCAGCATGAGGTCCTAGGTTCGATTTCCCGGTCGGGAAAAGTTTTTTTGGGATATACCTTTTGGGATTTCTTAGTATCTACCCGGTGTTTGGATATTGGCCAGGTTAATTGCAAAAGGCTCACGGCATTCATCATCAGCCTTAGTCTGACTGCGCCCAATTCTTACCAATAAGCGTAGGCTCCTACTGTCTTTTGTCTATCCCCGCGTTCGACTCTATTGTACTGGCGATTGTTTAAAGGTGAGTATAGACTACAACATTTTCTGGAGCATTTCCGTGTAATGGAACGTTCTTACGAATGGTACAATACAGGCAAAAGCTCAGTTTACAAAGCATTTCCATGTAATGTAACGTTCCTGCGAATGCTCGGCGTTATGTTACGGGTAAATGCTCACAGCGAGACTGCATTTACCAACATTTCGTTGTACCTTGCGTACCCCGCAACCGCGCATCGCCCGCACTCGTGGCTCGACGAAATGTTACACGAATATGCTCGTTGGTTTGTAACAAAGAGGCGAGCGTGCTCGACGTTTAGTTCGTAAAAGGATGATACACTAGAACATGTCATAGAGCGGCTCGTTGTTCTGTTACAAGTAAATGTTGTAGTCTATACTCACCTTAAGGTACATCTCTGCCAATCCTTCAGTGATTACTAGCGTGATATTATGTCTACAAATTTTAACTTGCAAGAAATACAGTGTCTATTTCATACGATATAACACCTAACCGCATTTGAGAGCGAGTGGACAAAAAACCAGTATAACCTGGATGCTTATTCCATTAAAACTCCGTACGAAACTAGACCAGCTCAAGTGACCACTATCGTGCAGTCGACTGTACCTGCGCGTGCGCAAACAAAGCGTAATTACGCGAACATTACGCGTAATGTTACTCGGAGTGACGGAGGGCCGGAGGCATTGTGTGAAACTGTGTCGTTGAATGACCTCGGCGTCTTCGAAGCCTCCTTGTTGAGTTAACTGCCCGATTTGATGAGTTGCCAGCTGCTTCATGGTTAAAATTGTTGTTGCTGAGTGTAACTAATATTTTTATTTTATTATATATAATATCAAGACTCCTCCGTACCTCGGAAAGCACGTGAAGCTGTTGCTCCCGGCTGTCATTTATAGATCTTTGTTAATCGTATTTGACATTTTGTAAGTTCTTTCGTTGTATTTCAGTAATGCTATTATACAATATGGAGACCGGCAATACTCCAGCATAGGAATATTTTGAAATTATTATAAATCCAGTCACCGAAATTAAAAATAAACTTTCCAATTGCATAAAACGCCAAAAAAGTCAAGGATAGTGACGACTAGCTGATGAAATATTCCAAGCAGTCTGTTGCAGTTAGTACATCTAATCTGTCATAAAACGACAACATATTCGTATGAACTCATACTACATGGTATTGCCACTGTTTTGATTTATTGTCGTATCGTCGTCATCTCCATCTTGTACAACTAAATGAAACTAAATCTAAATTTACGTCAATATTAAAACCAACCAAGTGCGAGTCGGGCTCACGTATGTAGGGTTCCGAACCATCGTACTGGAAGATTTAATACTATGTACTTTTTAAATACCTACTTTTGTAAAATTTATTTTACTATTTTTTAATTATAGCGGCAACAGAAATTTACTACTAATTTACTACTTATCTTGAGCTGCCTTTTAACTCGTTTAAAGCTAAAGTTAAATCTAACCTTTGTTCGAAGGCATACTATTCAATCAATGATTATTTAGACGATGATAATAGTTGGTCGCAGTGTTGAACGCAAGACATACTTCGTTTTTAAGTTCTTTCATAGTTAGCTTATGACATATGAGTTCATATATTTGTTAATTTATATGTCCGTAGAGGTCAATTATTTGTTATTTTTTTTTGTATTGACTTGATACTCTCATAACAATGTTTTATAATGAGTGTATTGCAACATGTGATTAACTAGTGACTTCGACAGTTGTATGATTTTATTCTATCCTGAGCAACCGGCAGCAAGTTCGTCATGCTCCCTTAGATTTTACTGCTTGCGGTAGCGTCGGGGGTCGGGTTACCTCTTTCCCTCAAATATGGCGAGGGGGGTAATGGCTGATCTTTGCGTTATGCTCGTGAACGGGTGCTGCTTGTGGTGAAAGGTCGTCTTGTTAGCCATGGATTTTACTATTGTTATAACGATTATATGCTTAATGTTTAATTTTGATGGCCCTGGTTTATCACTTGTGGCGTCGAGTCACAGATCTTTTTATTAAATTCTACCCTCTGTACGTGTAAGCGGGCACACCCTTCATGTCTGGAGGCTTATTTAGTTTGATTTGATATTGTTTTTATGCTTGAGTTTGTCTGTTTATGCTGGCATAATGGAGTGTGCTAGCTTACAAGTAGCGAATTATTAAGTTTTATGTTTTTACGTGTTACCTTTGTTGTATTGTTTTCTTTGTAAGAATACTGACTACTTACATATCTTTGTATAAGTGATAGTTCTTATAACTCAACAGACAGATGTGTTGCTGGGGAGTTTGTTGCGCCACTTCTTCTTCCCAGCTAAAACACTAGGAAGTGGTGACGGGCGGGCGTTTTGGGGGACTGTCTTTATGTAGAACTTTGACGTTCAAAAAGTGCTGGCACTCAGCCTAATTTGAATAAAATGACTTTTGAATTTACACTCTTTCAACTGTCCACCTATTACGGTTCATGAGATACAGCCCGCTGACAGACAGACGGACGGGTGGACGGACAGCGGAGGCTTAGTAATAAGGTCCCTTTGGATACGGAACAACCCTAAAAACCTGCATCTTTAATCTGCAACCACAAGGGTCGATGACGTAAAAGCTATGGTAGCCTCCATTATTGAGGAAATAGGCCGTATCGTGGTCTGTCCTTTGCTTTTTCTGTAACCAAACAAAAAAGTACATCAATACGTGACTTTATGTTTCTTCATGGTTTGAGTAAAAAATGTGTTTCAAGTTCACGCCGCCATAACGGTCATTTAAAGGGTACCAGAACTTTGTTGATCATGTTTGGGTGGTCAAGTTAATTGACTAGTATTATGCAGGTACTGAATAAAAAAATACTGCTTTAGATAAAATCTGAAGAAATAATGAAAACTTGAATCCATCAGAGGACATTTTGATACTTATATCATTCTTTACTATTTTTCTCTTTTACATTGTGTGAGTTGTGTCTGCGTCGAATAAGTGTTCCCTTTCTATTCTATAGGAGAATGTAAGTATTTTCAGAACTGTGTAAGCTTGCTTTGAAGTTGCGGACTTTGTTCGAAAGAGTCACCGCGGTCCTGGAACGCAAAGGGCTTTAGAAGGAACACGGATGGGTTTTAGTCAGTAAGAGTCTGACACGCCCTTCCACTCCACCCAGAGCGGAAGAAGTCATTTGATGATTTCCAATCCTTAAAAAAAAAGGTTCAAGCCAGGGTTGCGGAATTTGTTCGAAAGAGACACCGCGGCCCTGGAACGCAAAGGGCTTTAGAAGGAACACGGATGGGTTTTAGTCAGTAAGAGTCTGACACGCCCTTCCACTCCACCCAGAGCGGAAGAAGTCATTTGATGATTTCCCATAACCTTAAAAAAAAAAAAAGCTTGCTTTAAAGAAAACGTTCCTTTGCTTTCCTTGAACGTATCTATCCATCTCTGACTGTATCTAGCCTTTCTGTCGTAAAAAAGAGCTGTTCTTCTTTTTGCCATCTAAACACATTGACCCGAACACCAAAAGAGCTGAGCTCATATCAAGCAACACCTGTCATGATATGGAACTGGAACCATTCCGGAAATGTGTATCCAGCTGCAAAAAAAAAAAAAGTTGGATCACTGACTCCATCGAAAAGAAGGATGCATTTAAGGATGAACGTCTCAAGTTAAAACTTTACAGATTTGAACCCAAATGACTTCGCAAGTAAGTAAGTCAATTTTATTTGTTTAAACATGGTGTACATGATACATTGCATGTAAGATAAAAATGTGGTAAGGAAAAGTTCTAACATGTTCAGCCGCACATCGTGGCGTACAAATAGGTACGAAGGGATGGTGCATAAACCGTGATACTTTTCATCAAAATTACATTTCATTATTATTCATCATTGCAATTCAATAAAACATAGGTATTCCTTAGATGCAATTCAATGTCAAAGTAGTCATTGAATAAATTTGTTCAAAAAATTTGAATTATTGTCATTAATATTTCAATTCCACATTACAATTATTCCTATTATAAAAATTCAATTATTACAAATTACAATTTAAAAAAAAATACAATAAAATGTCAAAAATATGACACTGTCATCTCAAAAACGAAGTAAATTGTCCTCTTTCATGAACTCTGCTATACTAGAAGCTCTGCAATCTACTTTTAAGAGCAGATATATTTAATGTTTTCCATGATTTGAGCAATTTATTAAAAGACTTGATCGGGCTACCAACTCTAATATATGTGCCACACATCGCGATTTTGCAGGTATATTCTAGTTATATACATATGAACAGCTAATGTGGGCCTTTTAAATACATCTTAACATCTTAAATCAACCGGTCCTTAAAATCTACATAAAGACGATCCCTTTCATGGTGTAAATAACCTTCCAACTATCGAATTGCACTGTACCAAGCAAGTAACTGTTCATACACCGATAGGTCACTCAGGTTCAGGGCGAATACTTATCAGAGATAAGAGTATAGCAGTCGGTATTTAACATTTTTGTGTTGTAATCTTGCCGATTACCCCACAAGTGGATAGCCAGATAATCATTTACTTATCAGAAGTTATTGCAACAGTTTGCAAGATTCTGTACTTAATGACTGAGAGACTTGAACTGTGCAAATTTCTGTTGTATTTATGATGTATACCAGAGTAAATCGTATAAGCTGGGTCGCTGTTGCTACTGGATGAGAAATGTCGAAGATCGTGAGTAATAGTTTCTGTATTAATCCAGCTCATGGCTTAATAACAACAGCTGCACGGCTTGTTTTTCGGAGTGAAGTAGCGCTTGCAGAGGACGGTCCTCGGATGGGTGACCATCAATTACTTACCTAGAATCCTCCTGCTCTTGGAAAGCACAACACAGCTAAGTCGTTGGTCTAGGCTGTCTTTTGTATTTCTTGGACGTTCGTTACCTTCGATAGTCAGAAATCAGGAAACCCCTCACCAGTCAAGGCAAGGACTATTGTATTTCCCAGATTTATGAGTTGTTCAGATAGGCAATCACTCTATACAAGGTGCCATTTTAGTCGTCTTACACCGGCAGCCCAATACACATTCACAAAACAAAAGGTATGTCATGTATGAACATTTGAATAATTTAAAAAAATCAAATTCACTATCGCATGTCATAGTTTGAAACATCCTGTAACGAGCGCAGTCCGAGCTTTGTGTTCCCAGGACGGCGCGGCATTATTAACAGGGTGTTTTTATAATTCTAATGCATTATTTATTTTTATTGTACTTATAATCTGAATAGATTATTCAAAAAAACGCGCCTAGAGGTAGTTTATGTTAGGTACATTAAGCGGTAAAACAACACCGTCTATACAACGTATAACAGAATAAACGCAATACCTCTAACGGGGTTATTGTAATCATCATTATGAACAACTTTTACTATGGTAACAACCCCAAAATCGTGAAAAATAAAATCTGCTGTTCAGTACATTTTGTCGAGTTATGCTCACATAAATGTGTGGGGGAGTAGATTTTTTTTCGCGATTTCAGTGTTGGTCCCATAGTAAAAGTTGTTCATAGTAATGAGTTTAATGACCCTGTAAGAGGTATTGCGTTTATGGTGTTACACGATGTATAAATATTGGTATTCAGCTTCAGGTGGTTAGACTAAAAGCCGAACCCAACTTAGCTGAGAAAAAGCAAGGCAGATCGATTTGACTAGAGTACCTAATCGACGGACTTATGTGAAAGGAGATATCTCTAGAAATGAGGTGAATACTGAATAGAGAAGTATGAAAGAAGACAGAACGCTGACCACAAATACATTGGGATAAGTGCAAGAGAAGGATGATGATGTAGACTGAAGTATACGAGGGACTGGTAGTAGCTGGAAGAGAGTAGATGAGGATCTAGTCTAATGCCGTGTGATTACAAGAAGAGGCTCAACATATTTATTTGCTCTCATGCAATTCACGTATTTTTTACCCCCGACGCAAAAAGGGGGGTGTTATAATTTTGACCGCTATGTGTGCATGTCTGTCTGTATGTCGGTCTGTGGCACCGTAGCTCTTAAACGGGTGAACCAATTTTGATGCGTTTTTTTTACAATATCATGGTTGTTGGTATTGACTTTTAAAAGATGAAATTATGAAAATGTACCAAGACAACCTGTACAGTCATGATCAAACAGAATTGTGTTAGAATCAACAAGGAACATTTTTCTATCTAGCAGTGGACTTTGTTAGAGTACTGACGATGATGGTAAACTTCGTAAGATGAATCTACTACTGACAGAAATTTATTTATGATTAACTCCCCTCTATCAATCTTAAACGAAAGGCAGGCTTAAGTCTAAGGTTCAAACGTTTTTCGTTAGTAAGACCAAACAACCGAATTATCATATTCGGCGCGAAACATATCAACGTATTTCAAACTGTACAAATTTTAATGCTTACTAGAAGTAGACCTCGAAACGACTGTTTCTTTGAAGTTCATCTATTGATTAACAAATACGATCTAATTGATGTGCTAGAATATGAATTACTTATAAAAATAGTGATACAAATTACACAGTCTATTAATTTTAGTGCTAAGTATGTAATATTTCTTCTCGTTTGCGGAAGTAACTATCACTATGTGACGTCACACACACGGATTTTTGACCTTTTGATTTTTTGACTTTTTGACCTTGTTTTTTAGGTTGACAATAGAGTAACGGGTGTAAGAATTTTATATAGTTGAAAGGTTGATCCTTGCATCTACGGAAATTGTGCCTACCAGCACTAGAGCAAAAGGTGTATAGTATTTTGTTTGGACTGCTGATGATGATGATGATGATGATGGTGGTGATGATGATAGTATGTTGTTCATAAAATTTTTGGATCGGTTGGATACAAAACGCACAAAACCGATCGATGTGGCTACGTTTTTGGGAGCCGCAGTGTCCAGCAGTGGATAATTTTTTCCTAAAATCATCTGCCTAGCCTGTTCCAGTTTAATGTACACAATATTTTACATGGAGCTGTTGCCTATCTGACCTCATTCTGCTTTTGGCTGAGATGAAGATCAAAATGAATATAAAATCTCCGTAAAGCTGTCCTCTGGAAAACGATGGCACAGTATATTCAACAAAAGATGACAAATTCCGTTCTCAGAAGCATGACTATAGCACACCTGGTAGTACTACTGTGCAAACGATAAAATAACTTAAATGAACTGCTTTAAAACCACGTAGATGTCACCAGTATAACTTGATACTCGTAGTAGCACTGCTTGTAAAGACACTCATTACAACACACCTGTATTTAACAAAGGCAAATGCAAAGATACATTCACACTTTACTTCTGCCCCTCTACTATCATATGCCATCATATTTCCAGTGTTTAAAAAGGGTGCTTGAATAGCTCCATCTCTCTGTGACGTTTAGGCCCTTTACTATAAGCAAAGGCTTATTATATTACTGTATGATTTGCCCAGAAATCCTCCGCTGCTGAGAAAATTCAGTGAAAAAATTGTAACAACGTTGTTGTACAGTGAAACTCAAGCTCAGTAATATTTGTGACCGCTAAACCAACGAAGGAGCATTAATGTTTTAAACATGGACTGTATGTCAAATCTGGTAAACATTACTAATTTAAAGGTACATCAACTCTCACGCAGTTAAGAGTATTTTTCTGATATAAATAATTAAGGAAATTGTGGGTTTTATAGCGAATTATATAAATATAAATATAGAATGCCACCACTATGCTTATTACTGTACAAAGTCAAAAGTCAAAGCATTTATTTCAAATAAACCATTATCAGGTACTTTTGAATTGTCAAAGTCAGTCCGTCAAAAACATGAAGCTATTTGCATTAAAAGTTCTTCACATACCAACAGATTCTGGTTCCTCCGTTGATTGCCAAATGTCTTCAATCTGTGTACTCTATGGGGCCAACAGCAAACCAGTTTTTATTATTGTGTAGCTCAAGGTTAAAAGAGCTTATAAGTATGTGTCCGTGGTACCTTTTGGGCCCTTTCACTGTTGGGCTTACGAAACCATTTGGTGTTACCGTGAGTTGGTTGAAAGTGAAACTGTGGAGCTTTAAAGAAGTTTTATGGTAAACATTGGTTTAGTTAGCCACTTTGAATACTTCTTGTTCTACAATTCCCAAACTTTTCTAACTAAATAAATACAAAAAAATTAGATGGTTGTAACTATCAGATCGGCAAATATATCAATTACTATGAGGATTTTTTTCAGTAACAATCCATAGTATTGCAGCTTTAAATGGTTGCAAATCCGTGATAAATAAAGATAAAAAAATACATAGTTTTCAACTGTGTCCGGTAAATGGCAAAAGGGCTCACCCTAATACGTAGAACCTACAATTAAAACGTGGGTGTATCTACGTCATTAGTACCAAGGCGCGAATGCGTGCCTATGACATCATCATCATCAAATGACGTACCTCTTCTGTATCTAGTAAAGAGATTTGAAGACTGGTTTTCTAAAATGAAGCTTAAGGCACCAGTCTACATCGGCCCAAGGCTAACCTACGCACACTAGCTAAGCATCGCTTTGCACATGTAGGCGGGATTGCTCCCTGCTCACCACGGTCGTGCCACGCACAGATACGGGGCAGCAAAACAAATGAATTGTGCAACTGACGTGGCTATGTCTCCGTGCACAGCCTACGCAGCAGTGGACGGCCGTCTTTAACCTGTGACCAAACATATAAACCCATTCAGCAAAGCACGTGTCATACGCATACAATCAGTATGATGCGCTTGAGTCGTTTAAAAAATGAGCCAAGAACCTCATCGGCAATGATGGTCGATTTTTACTCCAAAGCCTTGAACATCGACCCCAAGTGGCCAGCCTGTTGGTAATCTATCCATAACACTTTAGGGAGTGTGTTGGTTGGAACTGCACAATTTTAATTCCGCCTAGCCCGTTCCAATATCGGACTACAAGACATACGATAATCTGCCAGGGTTGCGTAATTTGTTCGAAAGAGTCACCGCGGCCCTGGAACGCAAAGGGCTTTAGAAGGCACACGGATGGGTTTTAGTCAGTAAGAGCCTGACACGCCCTTCCGCTCAACCCAGAGCGGAAGACGTCATTTGATGATTTCCCAATCTTAAAAATAAAAAATAGAAATACGATGATGCGCCACCGATCCATGGTGGACAACCCACTCATACGCACAAAACGTTTTTGGAATACTTCGATTGTGTTTCCCTGCCGGAATCAGTGTTACCTGATAGCTACAATCTTGGGTGAACAGCATGACGTGCTAATGCCATCCAATTCCGATGATGTAAACGGGATAGTGCTATTCGCTATGTATAGCTCCGTCTCCCTCTTAGAGCGAAATCATGATCGTTTTAAGATTTCATAGTGGGGCCCCAGGTTACTCCTAGGTAAGCATGCTCCATCGTCGACCACAGTATCGCTTTCCATCAGGTGAGATTGTGAGCAAACGCGATTCTAACAACAAAAACAAACATGAGATTTGACACGTGCCATATTGCTCAGGTGACACAAGCACTTTGCCGTGCGAATATCACCCGTAGTTACTACGTGACTATTAAGTATTTAACTAAAAGTCTACGTGCAAATATGTATAAGTTATTAGACGTAATTTTTATAATGTTGTTATGACAAATAAACAAAGGTTTTATTTCATAATGTAGAGAACCTTTGTCAGTTAAAATGTGGATTCTCTGCTTTCCACTTTAAGGAATACAGGCGTGATATTATGATAATTTCTTAAAACCATTTCTTAATGGTTTAGGTACTGCGTCGTGTAGGTATGAGTCAGTCAGCCCGTCAGTAATTTAATCACATTATGAGTCAAATTCTGCGTAGCGATTAAAATAAAGCCAAATAATTCCTCAGAGTCTGCTCTGTAATTAATTAATTTAGGTAATTATCTAATTATAACAAGGTACGAGTCAGTCTCTTCCAACGGTTAAGTAGCAATTTTAAGGACTTGTAAGTACAGCTAGATATTAGGGTCAGAATCCTGGTACCCATAACACAAGTTAAATATTTCCTTGGGTACCAGAATTCAATACAAACAGTACTACACTCTTTCTTTCGTTCTCTATGGTGTCGGACGTAAAAGAATAGCACCATCCCATCACTTCCCGTGGGTGTCGTAAGAGGCGACTAAGGGATTCACCAGAGAGTGGGCAGCAGCATTCTCTGTGCATTGCAACAGCTACACTGCGATCGCCAATCCGCCTGCCAAGCGTGGCGATTATGGCAATCCTTTGGGGGAGGCCTGATATGATGACGATAAATACACTATGATAACTCTGCAACATGTTTTTGTTCTTCTTGAATTTTGTTCGGAAGTGTTTCTTTGTACCAAATGTTTAGTCCAATAATATTTTTTGTTGACACAATTTCAGCATTGTCTATGGGATGGCATCGCATCTGTGGTACCTCTTGTATTGTAACTGCCTCGGTGATCTAAGAGTTTTCTTGGTTGCACAGAGGCCATCCAAGACCGTGCACCTAATGTGAGAACTAAGCTGTGAGAAATACATCACCCCCTACCACCCGGCTACTTGCAACCCCAGGAACATCTGCCACCTGGACGTGATCTGCAGTGGCGTATATGGAAAGCACTGAATCGGTTGCGCACCCAGGTAGGCCGGTGCAGACACAACCGGGCTAAATGGGGTTTCATAGACCCGTCGGATACACAATGTGAGTGCGGTAAAGTACAGGTGTACTTTGGGGGATTTGATGAACTCAACCGATGCTGCAATTGACGTAGCCACCTACTGGGCCCAAAAAATCTAAGGAGTTAACCATCAATCGATGGTTAACTCCTTGTTGAAGAACGTAGTCCAACGAAGAGAAGAAGAAGTTGGTCTCCTGGGTTCAATTTCCAGGTTGAGCAAAAAGTGTCATTAGGTTTTTTTACTATGAATTTGTCAGTAGCCCGTGTCATGGACAGTTAGTATGGTAAGCCGTTGGTCCTTAGGCTGAACTCTCGCCGGATTGCCGTCCCTTCGGACTATGAGAGTAACGGTACAAAGAGTGTAGGTACATGTGTTTGTGCATACGCTTGTGCACTATAATATTTCCTTCGTACTTAGCTAATCTCTCTAAAGATATTGGCCGCCATGACCGACATACAGTGTCGAGTTGTACGTATTATAAAAAAGTCTATTTGACATTAATAGCTTAAAATGATAGATTAAATAAAAATACACTGACGCCTTAATGATGATTAATTCAACACTGTTAATGAATTCAATTCTTTGTTCCGACAATGGACGCTCTTGAAAGTCCAGTTATAAAAATAACTGTACTTTGCTAAACATGTTGGTATTGAGTCCGATATATGGAGAAAAGTTCGCCCCTAATCACATGGGACTCATTTAAAGGAAAGTAAGTTTATCCTGTAGGTACTAAGGTCATAATGAATACAGTAAAAGCACGGAACAGAAAGGGTCTTAGATCTAAATCGATAGCGCACATACTCTTATTTTAATATACATATAATAATATAATATAATATATCCTGGGACAACTCACACACGGTCATCCGATCCCAAACTAGGCAGAGCCTGTACTATGGCAACCAGACAACTGATAAACATACTTATATATTTCTAAATACATACATATTATACACAGATTACACCCAGACACAGAACAAATGATCATGCTCATAACACGAGCGTTATAAGCGAGCTTACCCAGAAAAAGCCTGTTCACTCTAATTTTGAAGAGATTAGGGTTGTATGCGTTCGGAAGCACAGACGCAGGCAGAGAGTTCCACTCCTTTGCTGTGCGCATTATAAAAGACGTTTGAAAACGTTTAGTGCGAATTGGTGGAATAGCAACAAGGTAGGGATGGTAACTTGCAGTGCATCTAGATGTCCGATGGTAGAAGGGGGCCGTTGGGATGAGATCGTGGAGTTCCTGAACACTATCCCCGAAGTACAATCTGTAGAAGACCGACAAGCAGGCAACCTTGCGGCGATGAGTCAAGCTGTGAACCTTGGCATCTACCAGTTTAACGTCGCCATGAGCCTTTTAGCTCTGCATTTCACCGAGTCAAGCGCGGCAAGTTGGTATTTAGCTGAGCCATCCCAAAGGTGGCTGCAATACTCCATGTAGGATCGGACTTGTGCTTTGTAAAGGGTTAAAAGCTGTCCAGGCGTGAAGTATCGCTTCACTCTATTTAGGATGCCCAGCTTTTTGGCCGCAGTTTGAGCTTTGTGATCTCTAGAAGATTTTTGCAGTAAATCCAACTAAGTACTAACAGGGCCGAGTCACGTCAGCCCCCGCCCCCCGGCCCCTGTGCCTCTTTTCTCGGACGCAGCTCGGATTCGGTTCGGCCGTAGTGCACAACTGTTCATACAAATAATATCATGGCCACTTCGGTCCGTCAAGTATCCGAAATGGAGATTCACGGATTGAGGGAAATCAGATGACGGAAATCGGGTGTAGTGCGTAAACTACCATACAGATTGTTCGTCGACTACGCCGGACCGTCTATTCACGGAGACTGATCGGGTTCTTAGTCTTCGAATATACGTCTATTAGTGAAGTCCATGTTTGATTGTGCTTCCAAATTGTCCCAGTAGATCCCATATTCTTCACTTATCTCAAAAAGATTGAGCGTTATTTGAATGTAGGTACTGTTGTGATGAACGCATGTTGAAATAAATAATATGAAAATTTTATAGTTTTTTTTTTGCTTTTCGTTTGTTTTTAACTTCTTCGATCTTTAGGGCCCATTAGGTGGCCACGTTAATTGCAACGTCGGTGGTATTCATGAAATCCCCCAAAGTAAAGGTGCATGGGCTCTTGGGGCACTCCAACGTGTGGTCTCTAATGCTTGATATTCAAACAAAGCGAGAAGTACAAAACATTAGCTAATTATCAATACATGTCTAATTATAATTGCGAAAGAAACTCTGTCGGTCGATGTGTTACCAATTCACATCTTAGCGGCTGAAAGGATGTGCATAAAACTTGGCAAACAGATAGGCCATGTCCTGGATTAGGTAATTAGCAGAAGCTATTGCTAGTATAAAAGTAATAATAGAGTATTTATTACAGAAACTGTGATTTGTTTTCGTTTTGTTAAAGGAATTTAGTTTCTCTACATTTTGTATAGGTAATGAGTCAATTTCGTAGAATTAAAACCGGATATTTAATAAACCTGTTGTTCTAAGAATCTCGTGTAACGTGGTTTCTTTTAATAATGATGGAGTGACTGATTTATAAAATTTCCGATTACCTACTTTTATACCCAAAAACGACTAGTTTACCTATACCACTGGAATTTCGTGGTATTTCAGTCAATGCAGAGAATCGAACCCACTTAAGGTAACCAACCGCCCAGACACTCTGCCAATATTGCCAATAGTGCATAAGTTACATTTTTCACACGGCTTCACTCGTGCGAAACATGTTTTTTTCTAGGGAACGTACAAGTGGGATAGAAGACATTTTTGATTATTTTAACTTAGGTCATGGTTTACCCGTGTGCTAAGTTTACCCGTGTGCTAAGTTTACCCGTGTGCTTAGTTTACCCGTGTGCTAAGTTTACCCGTGTGCTAAGTTTCATCAATCCTTTTAGCCGTTGCGGCGTAATTGCAAACTTTCACATTTTTAACATTAATAGGAGTATTATTTGATGTATCATCCAATTGGATTTAAACGGGGGCGACGGACATCTCCAAGTCCGCCGCCTCTGAACCCAGCTAGGGGGGCCGGAAGAAGGCAGCGTATCCTCCGACACCAAGTGCGCCTGCTGCGGGCCGGGAGAGAGGTCGAGATCTTCCTTTCCCTATTCGCAGCCTCCTTCTGCGCGATAACTGTTTCGCAGATAGGAGACCACCGCGTCCCAGGACTCTTCGCCGCCGACCATAGAACGGACTACGGCTGGCAGCGAGAGGTCTCTGCCTACCACAGAGACGGCGCGGCTCCTCCCAAGCGGCACACTCTGCCAGCGTATGCCGCGCCGTGTCCTCCCGAATTGGATATAGACTAAACCCTTTTTTTTTTTTTGATATCGGGGGGAAATCCTCATGGAAATCCTCCACCCTGGGGCGGGTGGAGGGGTCTGTCAGACTCTTACTGACTAAAACCACCCCGGTGTTCCATCTCCCACCTACGCCGGGGATCGCGGGAACGTAAGCGACTTCCGCAATCCCCGGCTGGCGTCGGCGTGCCACTGCGGGCCACCTCGCGTCGGCGAGGTGAGTGAGGTGTTTAACTCCCCTCGCTACGTCAAAGAGGGGCGCACGGGAACACCACGCGCCGCCACCTCGGGTCCGGATGAATGGGGGGCGACGGACATCCCCAAGTCCGCCGCCCCTGGACCCAGTTAGGGGGGCCGGAAGAGGGCAGCGTATGCCCTCCTCCGACGCCCGATGCGCCTGCTGCATATAGACTAAACCCAACCCAACTGCAAAAAGACTAAGTCGTGCATGTCCTGTCGATGGCAATAAAGTTATTAAATATTATGTTTGACTTAGTATTTAGTTTCGGAAACACCATTCGCTGACGCAGCCATAAGGTCCTCACATGTGTAGCCATCCGAGAACCCTGAGGTCTTTATTACGGCTGACCTAAGTGTCCATGGTGGTTTAAGATCGCCTTTGTACATAAATTCTTCTATTATATTATTATTTGTACGTTCTGTGTGTATAAGAATGAATGCGGAGACTATTTAGGATTTTCCAGTTTGTTTACCTAATTTAAGTAGTTAAAACTGGCTTTTTATTGACCGCTTACAAAAGCTGCATTGTGGTTAAACTACAGTCGATCGCTGGCCTGTGTCAACTTTTTTAATACAAACGGCCAATCAAAACTCAACTTAAACAGCATTAAGTCAAAGTAGATAATTGTATAAATGGCAGCACAATGTAAATTATCTAAGATAGGATATTTAAGTTTCAGTAGGTAGGTACGGTAGAAAAATAGTTTAATTTATTTTGTTTGACAAACGAGTGAATCTCTCCATCAAACTGAAAACTTAGGGGGATAAATATTGTAATATTAAGATAATAAGTATTTGTTTTCCTTAACGCTTTCATGAATGTGAATTCTGACTGCATGTGTTCGTGGACGAGTAGAAGACGACCACGTCGGTATGTCCAGAGTTCTGTGAGATGAATACAACTAATTCCTTTAAACGATTAATTCTTGTAGATATGTATATGTCATCGGAAAATAGCAAATTCCGTAAGATTATAAAATAACTTGAGAGATTGTAAACTCTCGAACAATAATTGTCAACTGAACCTTTGGAATACTAATTTACGCATCAAAATTTGATAGCCTATAATCTCGCGAAGTCATTCCGAGAAATCTACCCGCGCCTGGTCCTTATCGGACGGAAAATAGCCATATTTCAGAAATATGCTTAAACTGCTTTACAATGTAATTTATGTAACAATAAATTATAAAGACAAGAAAAAGAAGTTACTTGCCGCACCGGAAACGCCTGTAAGAGCTATTGGTCGATGAAGGCACTTATGAACGGAGGAGACCTTCCAATTTGTCATAAGCGCAAATGGATGGACATGTGCATTCTCCCTATCCTTACATACGGTGCTCAAACCTGGTCTTAGACAGTTCAGCAGAGGTTCAAGCTTGAGGTTTGCCAGCGAAAAATGGAGCGCAGCATTCTGGGAGTCCGATTAACGGACCGCGTTAGGAACACAGTGCTGCGTTCCATAACACAAATCGTCAAAGTCACTCAAAAAACAGCCAAACTAAAGTGGGATTGGGCCGGCCACGTCTTTAGTATGTCAAACGGTTCATGGGCAACCACAATATGAGTCCCAGAAAATGCCAAAAGACATCGCGGGAGACCCAGGCAAAGATGGCGGAACGAGCTTGGTCCACACTTTCCCAAAACCGGGAGGAATGGAAAGAAGAAAGGGAGGCATTTGCCCTGCTGTTCAAATTCAAATTCAAAAGTCATTTATTCAAATTAGGCTGAGTGCCAGCACTTTTTGAACGTCAAAGTTCTACATAAAGACAGTCCCCCAAAACGCCCGCCCGTCACCACTTCCTAGTGTTTTAGCTGGGAAGAAGAAGTGGCGCAACAAACTCCCCAGCAACACATCTGTCTGTTGAGTTATAAGAACTATCACTTATACAAAGATATGTAAGTAGTCAGTATTCTTACAAAGAAAACAATACAACAAAGGTAACACGTAAAAACATAAAACTTAATAATTCGCTACTTGTAAGCTAGCACACTCCATTATGCCAGCATAAACAGACAAACTCAAGCATAAAAACAATATCAAATCAAACTAAATAAGCCTCCAGACATGAAGGGTGTGCCCGCTTACACGTACAGAGGGTAGAATTTAATAAAAAGATCTGTGACTCGACGCCACAAGTGATAAACCAGGGCCATCAAAATTAAACATTAAGCATATAATCGTTATAACAATAGTAAAATCCATGGCTAACAAGACGACCTTTCACCACAAGCAGCACCCGTTCACGAGCATAACGCAAAGATCAGCCATTACCCCCCTCGCCATATTTGAGGGAAAGAGGTAACCCGACCCCCGACGCTACCGCAAGCAGTAAAATCTAAGGGAGCATGACGAACTTGCTGCCGGTTGCTCAGGATAGAATAAAATCATACAACTGTCGAAGTCACTAGTTAATCACATGTTGCAATACACTCATTATAAAACATTGTTATGAGAGTATTAAGTCAATACAAAAAAAAATAACAAATAATTGACCTCTACGGACATATAAATTAACAAATATATGAACTCATATGTGGGACACAATTGGCTAAATGAGAATAATAATAACGATTTCAAGTATGTATCGACAATTCAAGCGTAGTTGACCGTACCGTACTCAGCTGAACTCATTCATCTGTGAATAGTAGGCCGATCTGGATAAAAAAACTAATCTAGTTTCAGTTATGGCACAGTTGACATTGACAGTGATGCTCTTTGTGTAAATATGGAGATTTCTCGGTTATTTAGATAAGAGCAGTGTTAAAGATCGTGAAGAAAAATCCCATAAATTGACAATGAAAAACGTATTATATTCTTGAATAGCTTCTGGACCCGAGACTTCACATTATAGTCGACGTCAGATAAATTTGCAATAAAAGTCATTGACCCACTTACACTCACTTATTGACATACTAAAAAACAGAAAAAAAGCAGAAAGCTGTCCTGAATCGACATTTTCTAGTAATGAAAAGCGATTCATAATTTATTGTCCAGGTACTTACGAAGATATATTAAGCAAAGGGCAGTGACCGTTATCGCCAATTTATCTGGCGCCGACCATAGTATAGATATTCGTCTCTTAGGTCCCATCTATATCTGTACCAAAATTTATCAAAATAGGTTCAGCGTTCAACTCACTTTCGCATTTATAACATTAGCTAGGATTGTCTTTCCTTTATTATGTAGGTATTTAAGATTTCTTTGGTCTCTTATATTGTCTGTTTGTACTACCATAAGTATCTATCTACAAGGGGTAACGGTTAAAATCCGATACAGTTACTTAAATATTTTTCTCAGACAAAAATTTGTATATTGTTGGATGTGGGCTGTATTACTGGATAGTTCATTTTGTTAATAAAAATTCCTTAGAATTACACAAAAAGGGAAATACAAACACTTATATGGGACAGTTGATTGTTCGCGGTTTCGATCTAAACCTATAACCCATAGAAAAAATGGTTCATATTTACTAATATGAACAATTTGTTTTATGGGTTGGCTAATCCATTGATTACCTTTCAGGAATCACACTTATCCCTATACACCCTGTATATATGTTTCAATTTGTCCACTATAATTTACTGGTGTCTGACAGATGTACTCAAAAATGACAAAACAAAAAAAAGTCCAAATATTTTAACACGTAAAATTACAGGCACTGCTGATTCTGAGAAATGGCAGAATCAGGGTTCATGATTCTATTTGGTCGTTATCAATGGAGAAGAACTGGTACTTAGACGTAGTGTCTCAATTAGTACCGGGGTTGCATGAAGTCTTAAAAATGGCTATTGAAATGTTCAACCTTCATTTGTTTGCTATATATATCGTGTGAGAAAAGTCTCACACGATACAGCTGTTACTTATCCGTACAATCTAATACATTGCAGAATAAGTTCCCGTTTCTATAATAACTTCACTCTCCTGTATAACTAAAGAATGCAAAACAAACGAAGCCAGGTGTCGCAACTATACTCGTAAGAACACGTGGCGCCACTCACGCGTGTCCGAAGGTGTGTATTACATTACTACAACGTAGGTAGCCATTCTAAGCATTCGCGAGAAAGTGTGACTCAACTAATATATTATAGCTGTGGACTTGGATTATTTTCTCACGAGTTTGTAGGTCGAAGGCTTTGCACAGGAAATGATTTTTGTATAATTATTTTATCTTATGTAATTTTTAATATGTAAGGAAAAAGAAAAAATAAATTTATTGAGGACAAACAATAGGCAAGAAGGAAAAAAAAAATTAATACTACCCGTTAATTGGCCTGATGGCAAACGAATAAATGAACCGAAATCAACCAATTCTACTAATTTTTAATAAAGCAATGTGCATATTCGTATCTCAGTCAGTCTGAGATGAGTAGAATTGGCCGTCTGACGCCAGGGCAGGTAAATACAGTGTTCTTTGGAGCTATTCACAGTTCGCAGTTTCGAGTTCAATTTTACTATCAGTAACGTCCAACCAAAGTCTTCACGCAATGGGTGCCAGAGGATGGACGGCGCGGCGTCGCCGAGGCCGGCCCAGAAAGCGGTGGTGAGATGACTTGGATGCACACCGCGAAGGCTGGTTCGAGGTGGCACAAGAAAAGAATGTCTGGAAGGATATGGGGGAGGCCTTTGCCCAGCAGTGGGACACAATAGGCTAAGGAAAAAAAAAAAAAAAGTCCAACCAGCGTCAGACAGCATCTGTCTGTCTGACATATCGCTGAAATGGACCTTTTTAGTGCAGCCGTGAGACACACACTTGGTTCTTAGCATACCTAAATTTATTTTTTTATTTTTATGTAAAGTGCGTATTTCATGTAAGTGCTAAATAAATATTATTTTTTCTTTCTTTCTTTCTTTCTAGTGTCTTCATCATCCTACAGCAGTCCACTGCTGGACACTTTACACAATCATTTTCATCTTGTCTATTCCTCAGACAAACTCATTCATAAATAGCTATGGTATCTAAGAGGACAACTTTATTCAAGTTTAACCAGGGGCTCTAGACAAAATTATATTTTATTAGTGATGGCGATTGCTGAAATGCCAAAATATAAGAGATTGATCACGTGACATTTCGACAGGGTCTGTCAATCCCACATTTTTGATAATCGCCTTCGTCACGCTACCACTGAAAGAATGCCACTTGTCCAGAGCTTTAGGCCAGTTAACACGGGGATTCAGTATCTACGTAAACATTGGTATATTTTATCGTTAAAACTGGGAACGTGGTTACTAAAAAATCCACCACTTCCAGTTAATATGTACCTACATCCGGATGTGGCTAAATATCAGTGTTTTAGTGCCATTTGACCTCAAAAGATGTTATGAATATTGTGACGTTAAACGATAACATAATATTGTAAATAGATATTGGAATATCCCGAGTCTAACCAAGGGTTAAAATAGAAATAGATAATAGAAAATGGTCGTGATAGAGAATGCAGTGATTGATAGAGTGATGGTTGATAGGGAACAATCCTAATCCTTAATTGCGAAAGTGAAAGCCGCAAGCAAATCTGAGTAAATTAATAAAACGTGTTGCGCCAATCCCACGCGATAAGGAAAAAGGACAGATAAGTAAGAAGAAATTAGAGCTAAAAAAAGTTTAAAAGATATACCTACAAATGGCGCCTTAGAATAAAATGCTGATTTAAAACCAGCTGAACAAACTAATCGCTAAAGTGATGTTATTTACACAGCTGATACACATTTTCATCTTTTGCCAACAGCCAGAATATTGTTCAGTTACCCAAAACAGAGTTAGTAGTTGCTTCATCATCATCATATCAGCAGAAAGACGTCCACTGCTGGACATAGGCCTCCCCAAAAGGGGGGATTTGCCATAATCGCCACACTTGGCAGGCGGGTGTAGCTTTTTCAATATACAGAGAATGCTACTGCCAATTCTCTAGTGAGTCCCTTAGTCGAAACCCACGGGAAGTAATGGGATAGTGCTATTCTTTTTCGCCCGACACCATACAGAACCCCGACACCACACAGAAGAAGTTGCTTACGGGGGGCCATTATGTATGAAATATTTTGTTATTTAACCTCGTGTTAGCAACTTGCTCTAAGTTCAATACTCAATACTAAAATTATGAAGAAGTTTACCTACTTCTTTATAAAAATTAGTTCAGATATTTTTGCCCATCCAATCAGCTCACAAAACTTAATTTGGCTACCAAAATATCTAAAAGACTGATGACATAAGACTAAGAACGCATATTTTCTTCAAACTCGTTTGGCGATGGAAAAAAAGGGCTATCTCACTCCAGCGATGACATAATGTTTTAGTAAACACACCAGTTTTCTCTTCATTACGCACGCAGCGAGAAATATTTGGGAAATAGAAATCTATTTATTTAGTTACACATTAGGAGCTGACTCATACGTAACTTTGTGTGTGGTTCTTCATTTGTCACTTATTTTTTTCTTTTATGAAAATTGTTGTATGTACTATAGGTATATACTTGTTTGTGTATGTATTTGCCCCAAGAATATGTTGGCTACCTAAATATTAGATAGGGAGAGTGGTCTTTTAAGGGTCCTCCTCCACGAAATCACTTTATTATGTGCTGATGGTTACGATACGGGTAGTCTTATTGCCGTCAGAATGCCACACTCCCCGATCTTATTGCCGGTTCAGGTGCCTTTTGAAGGCTTTCTCCAAAACTTAAAACGTGTTTAGGAAATTTATATTTCCACTATTAAAGAAAAAATAAAGACCCCATAGCACCCACTCTTAGAAGTTGATTTTTGAAGGTTTTTCATACATCCTCTAGTAAAAAATCCCTTCCAAATTATTATAAATGATTCTACTTTTCTGAAGCATTAGGGAGATATGTTGGTTCTTGAAAGTACAAGTGCAATAAACCTGTTTCTTTAATGACCAAAATTTCTTCCTAATGATATTAGTATTTCTGTCATTAATATCTTGTCTGTGCAATGTCTCTAAGTTAGTTATGGAACTATTTAGCATGTATATCATTTATTACACATGCTTTATGGTGACTGATATAAAATGTTTCTTTGTGTGGGTTTTTTCGCATGACTGTGTGAGTCAATAACTTTCTATCTTATGTAATGAAAAGAGGAAATTCTAATTATGTGGGTAGGTACTAAGTGGCGGAAGTTACTCGTTCAAGTACTTAGGAGGCCTTTGTTTTACGCAAATTATGAGACAATTATTTATATATGATTATTATAATTATGTAATTTAATAAAATAACGAATCGGAGAGGTTTTAATTTCATTAAATCAGCTTTGAATTTCTTAAAATATATTTGAAAATGTTAATAGTATGCGACTTCTCTGCTTAGTAATTATTTAGCTAATAAAGCGGTATTTTATGATAATTATATCACAAGTATGAGGAAACAAATTAAAATACATTTCTGAGATATTTTCACATTTAATTTTTATTACAAAACGAAACGACTTAAGACTAGTTTCGACTTATACATGACATTATATTAAAGTATTGTATAAAAATAACTTATAATTATCAGCTAATAATTATTACGGTAATAATGATTCTGTTTACTGACTTACTCTAATAACATGATTTATAAATGTATTTTTTCGCATGCAAAAATATTTTTCCTTTTTTTTCTTGAAAGTTTGTACCTATACTTTCTTTGGCAATTGGACACACACTATTACAAACACACATTTTATTTAAATATATTAAATATGGCTCTTTATATAAAGGACGGAAATTCGCTCCAAAAACTTAAAAAAACTATTTTAATAAAACTCGATACAAAAAAAAAAGTATAAATCTCTATAAATATTGTGATTATCAAAAAACAGGTAAGAACACCAAAGCTTGGCACATCTTGTACTATGCTACTTGAGAAACACGTCTGATAAAATTGTGAAATCCAAATATGTCGTAATCTATAAATTACCATAAGTTCTGCTGAGCATACTTTATCGACTCACAATAGCGGTTGCGTAAAAATTTGCATATTTCGATGGACCGAGCTGTATAAACTTTACTACTCCGAACGACAAATACGAACGGGCCTATTATGACACACCTCACAGGTAACATCTATTACACAACAATGGTTCGACCTCAAAACGAAGCCAGAATCTGGCACAGGTAGGTACTACTCGCTAACTACACGTCGCGAGCCCACTGCCCAAAGTGAGGTCACATTTTTCTCATAGACGACCTCCAATCACTTCACAATCTCCACTCGTCCATGGACGCTTATTAACGCGAAATATTACTTACGAAACTTACAAACCGAGCTATGTATACCTAACTATGTTAATCGTTTGTGTCGGAGACACTTGGTGGGGGGCGAGGCCGACGGATCACCATGTCTTAGGCACAATTGAGGTTCATGATGAGTCAGGTACTCATGCATCATCTACTTAAGGAGGAAGCCACTGATTAGGCCCACTCACTCGAATCTTAATATACACTTTGACCTAAGGCGCGGCAGCGAGACACGGACTACACTATGAGATTGTTTAATTAAAGCGAATTAACACTAACTGACAATCAGATGGAATGTTACATTAAATCAGATCTAAGAGAATAAAGGTTTCAGGCCTTCCTTTCAACAAGGAAACGAACTTCATTCGGGTAAACAGACACCATGAAACAAAGAAAACTTCGAAAGGGAAAGTTACTTCAGGCATAGAATCGGTATCGGAATCGTAGTCTCATACCGTGGCGGTATCGATCGGCGGTATCGATAGTAATACTGTGGCACTTAGGACCTAGCACTCCGTCTCACCTTCCTTCCGCTCCGTTATGTAATGCTCCACTTCTCTCAGAGAATGGAACAGTTTCCACGCAAGCACTATACCACAGATCTCCAACAGAGAGATGAGTAAGGACGCTCCAGCTACCGAGGAGCTGATGATCTTGGTGTAAACTGCAGCCACTTTAGCACAACCGAGACGTTCGTTCGCTTCCTTGTCGGTGAACTCACACGTCGCGCGATAGTAACTGTCCAGGCAACACGTCAGAGGCAGGTCGTTCCTCCAACTCCTGTAGTCTCTCGCGTCGTTGGCGCCACAGCACCGCAGCTTCCTCTCGATTCTTCCGAACTGCTTGAAGACGTCAGGGTTGGACTGCGAGTTGTAGTATCCATCGTACACTGTGTCCTTGATGAATCTGTCAGTGTCCTCTCCATCAACGTACACGAAGATGAGTGTGGCTGCGATCATCTGTCCCACGACGATGAGAATGAGGAAGAGTCCGTAGATCCCCAGCATTCCTCTGCTTTCCCTGTTGGCGCCGCACCAGCCGCAGAAGGCAATCATGATGATGAACAGTCCGAGTAAGATGAAGAGCCATGGTGCGACTTGAGGCCAGTACACCCTGTAGTCCAGTAAGTAATGATTGCTGTTCCTCAGGCCGACGAACTCGGTCAACTGAACGAAGAACCATATCCCAGTAGCGGCGGTCACTAGCCCGAAGACCGCGTAGATAATGTTCATAACATAGAGAACGTTTTTGATAACTTCGTCTTTCCCCATGATTGGACCGTGCGCGCGAACGGTTGACAGCGAAATGAGAGGCGTGCGGGTGATGTAACTAGTTTTATAAACTTTGGCCGCGCCTTGTCTTGCGCGCGCGGTGGTGGGCACAAGCGATCAGTCCCACCTGCCAAGCTTAACTGATGCAGTCGCGATTATTCATGTTTAATTTGACCTCATTTGTGTGTTCTGTATTATGAGACGGTGACGAATTATTGTAGTAAAGTAATTATGTATTGTTCTGTGATTTGTGCAGTTATGTGTCGTTGATGTGTAATGTATAAATATTAGCTATCTTGTGTTTGGAAAGATTTGTTGTATTTATAAATAGAGCACCAAAAGTTTTCTTGTTTTGTTACTTTTTTATGAATAGATTGAAGTTTTGACTACTTCATTCACTCATTGTATCATTGTCATTGTGTTATGTTGTCTTTCTGGCAAGTGGCAGTGTTATTAATAGAAGAAAAACGGAAACAAAAAAGGTTTTATAAAACATCCAGTCTATTTTAATATCGAAATGCAAATTCACAAAGCACTTATAAATAATATCATAATATCAACAATTACTCCTTAAATCTATATCAATACTTATGTCTATCAGGGTTTGTCAAGTCTGCCTGATGGAGCTTGACAGCTTGTAGACAGCCTAATCTTTGGACCTCAACTCTCGCGCAACATACAGGTACACACACGACATACTTATAAAGTTTCTATAATTCTCGATGATGTGATAAACGGGCAGAAAAATAAATATTACGTAAGAAGATTTTGCGTATCGATTTCAGTCCTTAACTTATGTTGTTAAGATTCAAAATGATATGTTGAAAAATGTTGTTATTGCCATTTCGGCTACTATAACGCAACTGAGGTACTGTGGTTTCGAACGGCAGTAACATCATTTGGAATCTTTACATTTTTCTTCTTATAAATATATTTACAGGAATGTTTAAGTTTTTGTTAAGAGTTTAAGTAAAGTTCTAAGTTAAAACTTAGCAATATGTAATTATTAATAATCTTGTCAAGTATAGTTTATCATGTCACCTGTTACCCACGCAGTGGTAGGCAGTTATATTCTAATAACTATTTGGTAAAGCCATAACCAAAACTTTGAGCTGCTATTTGATTTTTTTCTCAAGAAAAAAAACATCAAGACATCGCCCGACCCGGTATTCACACTCGGGACCTCACAGTCGGCAGCTGCTCTTATCGACTACAAGACTAGTGAGGTAGTATGGCTACAGATATCTTTAAAACATGTTTGCTTCAAAACAACCACGTACATTGGATTTTCCTTAAAGTCTACGCTACATTAAATAAACTGATTCACAAGCATAAAAAATACATTTCAAAAGCTACTTGAGAACCACAATTTCAAGGATAAACTCGAGAAAAATACAAACCTGGCTGACATAAACCAGTTTCATACAATAACAACATTATTAATTGTTTCACTACAATACAATACATTATTGTATTACTCTCCGAGATTCAAATTCAGATCGGTAAAGTAAATTAACCCTAATTATATTTCGATAAATGGTGTTATCACCCTCGCCAATTATCGTCCTACATTAATAAAACTGAAATATTTTCGCATACATTTTTGTGAACAAAAGCGTTAAAAATATTACAGGTACATACATCTTGTATTAAAAATAACAGTAGGTTTATAATACAAAGGTCAGTCAATGTTTGTAAAGATCATTCAATGATAGATGTGACTCACGTCAAATTAAATTATATGGTAGTTAAGGGTACTTAAATTGACTCATTCATATTCTTTGTTCTTTGCACATGAGTGCACTCAATTTAATGCATTCAACGCATCAAGTCGCTTCCAGATTAGCAAGCGACTAACGGTGGACAAATGTAAAATATTAAAGCTAAACCCGACTCTTGCAATAGTCCACTTAAATATATAAAATAAATACTCCAACTAAGAAATACTATCGAACCAAACTGTATACTATTGCATTAGTACCTCACACACGTAACATGTTACTTAACATCGATTTCTCTCGAAGAAAACTAGTTAAGTCAATACTGGTCCCAAAATAAAACCTTGCAGAACACTTAACTTGAATTAATGCTTGATTTTTAATAAATTCTTCTCGCTATCAGATTCCAGTTGTACGGGCATTGGGCGCGGCCTTCTCTTGACACTCTTTGATAAGGTTACTGCTACAATGACATTCATGAGTCCAATGAATGCCGTGAACACGCACGCTCCG
The DNA here is from genome assembly GCA_002192655.3 of Mamestra configurata. Lineage (NCBI taxonomy): Eukaryota > Metazoa > Arthropoda > Insecta > Lepidoptera > Noctuidae > Mamestra > Mamestra configurata. The sequence goes on along the minus strand of NDFZ01005092.1, from coordinate 157,931 downwards.
GATAGTATCCTGATGATAATTCTAGTGTAATTGGTCGCTACCTCAGTGCAGCCGTGTCTCTCATTGGCTAGTTTGTTTGTGAAGTCACAGTCGATGTTGTAAGAGCCGATCCAGCCGTGGTAGTAAGTGTCGCAACACGAGATGGGGAATTCGCGGCGCCAGTTGATGTAATCTCTAGGCCCAGATGCGCCGCAGCATTGCATGCGCTTCTCCAAGTTACCGAAAGAAGTTTCCAAACCTTTATCGTTTTTCATTGTAGTGTACACATCCCAGATGGCATCTTCAATGAATTTGTCTGTCGACTTCGTATCGGCGAACGACAGAGCGACGACGGCGGCGGCGACTAGCGCCACTATCGCTGTGACCTCGAACACGATGTACATAACCACTAAACCATTGCTCTTCTTCTTGGCACCGACGAAACCACAGCACGATACACAGATCACGAACACTCCGACGAGAATGAACACCCAGGGGATGGCCTGGGGCCAGTACACGTTGTAGTCGAGTAGATAATGGTTGGTATTCCGTAAGCTGGTGATGCTGTGGACTTCAACGAAGAACCAGATCGCTGCGCATGCGATCCCGACGCCGAAGATCACGTGGAGTATGTTCAGGATGAACAGGAGAACCGAGGACGCACTGGTAGTACTCATGGTTACTTGTTTAATGTTTGTTTTCGTTTAAAGCTCGCGACACGTGCTGTTCGCTCGATCGTTCACAATTAAATGGCGGGGTTCAGCTGCCGGCAGGTTTTATACTTGTATGCCGCGTCGGATAAAGAATGATTCATACCTATACCTTGGTATTCCAGTGAATTGTTGGTTCGAATTTTGCGAAATTAATTTAATATTAATTGTTTCAGGTATGTGTATGCAAATTATTATTGTATATCTGATTCCATTTCAGAAATATGCTGCAATTACTTAATTGATGGTAATTTTAGATGAGCTATTAAATAATTATTTACTCTTAATGTAAAATAATTAACATTGTTTTGCGGTTTTAACCCTGGGAAATTATTTTCCCAGGTGACTTAAACTAAGTTTTTCCCTTATTCAACTGGAAGCTACTTAAAGGGAAAATGAAAGGAAAATTAATCAGATTTTATTATTTTATAATTAGCTGTGTCACTTCCTGCCGTAATTAAAGTTTATGAGTCAATCATATAATCCCTTGTCTATGATCAGTCTATCTTTTAAAATAGATTTTAATACTATAATGATCGTGATTTTTTCTTTTGTAATTTTTCTTTTAATTTCATTATTTACATTATTTTATGCTAAATTTATGGATTTGCCAAAATGGCTTTATAAAGGAAGCAAATACTAAGACGAAGTTTACCTACATAGAAGCTAACTACCCAGACAACAAATAAAATGGAATTAAACAATGTAGATTATGAAGCTAACTGTTACATAAAAAAATATTATCTTTATTTTTAACTCATTTAATTTCACGGATTTACTTGCGATAATATTTTACCGCGATTTTATTTTGACCCAGTTAATGGATTGCGGAGGTCTGGTAGGCAGCCGCTCTACGTAAAATACTGGTATTCAGCCGACACCAATATAGATGGGAAAAGGCTAGGCAGGTGATGACTAGCGATAATATTTTGTTATAAGAAGTAGACAGGAAGCCTCATTAACCTATTCCCGTTGAACAGCTGATACTTAGCTATTAAACCATGAAAATGAATTGTATAAAAACTTCCTAGTACGGGCATGTTACAGTTGACCATTACAATGGCCAACCTTGGGATATTTACAGCGCGATACAGATTAGTGCTCGGTCCAAGTACTTGTGCAAACACAATGAGAACTAAGAATATTATGTGTTGTATGTAGGAGACAAAAATGTCATGTGTTTCAAATGTTTGTGGTAGACAATAAGAAATATCTCATGATAAAAATCATAGGTAATCCATCCATCCTTTTTCTTGAGTTTTTTTTAATGTGACTTTTTTGCTAGTGTTTTTGCATTATTATTGGGAAGGGAGCATCAAATTATTTGTTATTTCCTTATTTTAGTGGTCTGGTCGCTGAAATAAAATTGCTTTTATTTCTATGCAGTGTACGTGTGTAGATAATATAAATATTTGGAGGAAATTGTAATGGAAAGAGAGATAAAGTTTCTATATTGCCCTATTTTTCTTTGGTACAACCCGCCATCCTATTTCCAACTACTGAAACACCAATTTGGTTTTAGAGAAGGTATTTTTAAAATGGGTCTATGTTTCTTCTTTTATAAAGAAAGACAGTCCTAAGTAAACTATTATGTGTGCGTAGCGGGCACACCATTTATGCCTGAAGGCTTAATTAGTTTGATTTACTTGTTAATGTTTTTATTTGTTTGTTTTTTTTTATGGCTTAATGGAGTGTGCTAGCTAACAAGTGTCAATTAATTTCATAAAATTTTATTTACATATTAGACATATAATTTTCTGTGTCATGTTTTGTAAACTTTGCATACTGCTGTATAAATTCAAGTTTTTATAACTTAATAGACAGATGTGTTGCTGGGGAGTTTGTTGCGCCACTTCTTCTTCACAGCTAAAACACTAGGAAGTGGTGACGGGCGGACGTTTTGGGGGACTGTCTTTATGTAGAACTTTGACGTTTAAAAAGTGCTGGCACTCAGCATAATTTGAATAAATGACTTTTGATTCTGATTTTGTTTTTTTGTATTTGTACTTTATTCCCTTTTTTTCAAAAACCAATCTAAAAATTCGTACATTAATACGAGTACCTACTTACTGCAGATCTTTAAATAAGTAGTACAGCTGTTAACAATAACTATTTTAGTCACCAAGATTCGTTGATTCAATGTCACATAAGGTCGTCAAGAGGTTAATGTCAGAGCACGTGAATTGACACCTGACTCCCGACTCATGACATCATACTTACGTCTTAAAGTTCACATGTTTCATCGTAAATGAGATAGGCAAACATTGCCCAGTCAATTTCTATAGCAATCCATAATCATGTGTAGGTCCTGATTCACAAATCTTCCTAACTATTATAAATACGAAGGATGGATGTATGTTTGTAACTCAATCACGCCAGAGCGGCTGAACGGATCTAGAAGAAATTTGGCACAGAGATAGATTTATAGCCTGTCATAGCGCAATGGCTAGTTTTTACTTCGGGAGAATGTTCCTTGAGATAATATCCGAAATTCACGCGGGCGAAGCCGCTGTCAGAACATGGTAGAGATACTCTTATCATTATGATTAGTTCATTTTTACTTAAAAAACTAGTAATTGGACCGCAATAATTTTATGAGATGTCTATCAACAATTATGAGATACCAGAAGATCGATTTTCAAGCAACGTTCCCATTCACATCTCAAAATGAGGTTCTTTTGACAGATTTAAGTTGCTTGAAATTTATTACAATTTGGCCATGTGATATTATTTGACAATCAGTCAAATAAAAGCTCAAATACTTACGGTGATTGCCACAAAAAATACACAGAAGAAATAATGAGCAGAAAATTCATAAATTGAGGAACATATTAGACGTTTGCCTGTAATCAAAGCAGACCACAAAATGGCTAGACATTATGAGAGCCTCCACAAACAATGACATCTCTTAGGGCACTCAGCCTTGTGCCGTGAGTCAATGGATGCACTTGTGTGAATGAGGACAATATGGTGCAGTAATAAAACTGGGTGATAGAATTTGCATAATGTAATTTTTGTTTTTATATAAATTAAAAGCAAACATTGAAACCTAAAATCACTTCCTGAACTTAGAGACATAAATTAAGTAGCAATCTAAGTTAATGAGTTTGCGAGACGGTTCAAAAATTCAACGGAACATTCTGTTAGCGAAGCTAATTGTTAAAAGATTAAAGTGATGTGTGAAAAAAGTTCAAAAATTAAAAAGTATGAAACAAGAAGATATGCAAGGTATAGCTTGGATCGTATTTAACGTAACAAAACAATATATTCTAACCGATATAGTCGATCATTATCTTTACGCCATAGGGCATAGACCACGCCTCATCACTACGAATATTGTTGTTTTTTTTTATGGGTTTGCTCTTGACTCTAGTCTAGGTCATAGGTGACAGAGACAAAGTCGACGACGATTTCTTACATTTTCCAATGTGATTTTTCAGTAGTCAGGTTTATATTTTGAACTTCTTTTGTTAATCATTATGCTGATAGAAAGAATTATATCAAATAAAATCTTTGGAAGAAGAATGCCAAGATTTATACCAGTCCCTGCAGTGCTTCTAAAATAGGGTCAGTTACATCGTCTACTGCATTATTATGGCCAACAGATACTAATTGTTCCAAATCCGGATGTTTGTGGACGTGGTCTGAGTCTCTATTGGCACTCGCACAAAGGATGTCCTGCTAAGGAATAAAAGTGGTGAGTTTATTTGCGCAGCTGCGGCAAAGAATAAGCTGTATAGATTTTCTCAACTGTTAACGTTCGGGTTCTGTATGGTGTCGGGCGAAAAAGAATAGCACCATCACATCACTTCCGTGTTGTCAGAGGCGACTGAGGGATTCACCAGAGAATGGGCAGCAGCACTCTCTGTGCATTGCAACAGCTACACTGCGATCGACAACCTGCCTGCCAAGCGTGGCGATTATGGCAAACGCTCACTTTGGGGGAGGCCTATTATTTATTTATTTAAACTTTATGTACAATAGTGGTACATGGGCGGACTTAATGCATCAAGGCATTCTCTACCAGTCAACCTTTGGGTTATTAAGACTATACTGTAGTGCCTATATCTAGAAGTGGACTATATCTTTCGGCTGATATGATGATGATGATGAACGTTGGAGTTGACTGCTAGTCTCACCGAATGCAGGTGAATACTACCTTGACTGACTAAGGAACCTTGGGGTGACTGCCTATCTGATCTCCACAACCCGGAATGTGGATAAGACTATTCCTCTAGGCAAGACTCGTGTAAATGTTTTATTTGAGATGAGTTTGCTCTTGACTCTAGTCTAGGTCATAGATGACAGAGACAAAGTCGATGATGGAGCGAGCTTACCTAGAAGAAGCCTGTTCACTCTCATTTTGAAGAGATTATAGGGTTGTATGCGTTCGGAAACACAGACGTAGGCAGAAAGTTCCACTCCTTTGCTGTGCGCATTATAAAAGACTTTTGAAAACGTTTATTGCAAATTGGTGGAATAGCAACACGGTAGGGATGGTAACTTGCAGTGCGCCTAGATGACCGATGCCGATGGTAGAAGGGGGCCGGTGCGATGAGGTCGTGGAGTTCCTGGACACTCTCCCCGAAGTACTGGCTTCTGACTACCCGTAACAGCGCATGATGCGTACTCATATCTACTCAATTCGCCCCCAAAAAATGCAACTAACAAAGTTTGCATGACACAGTACAAAATTAATGCTTGAATATGTACCATTATGTACAGTCAACAAAGTTATTTGGTATGCAGGCAGCTAACTTAACTAAACAATGCAACAAGCAAGTGCTAACTTTTAAACAATGTTGTGGTTACAATTATTGTACACCACACGCGCAAGTATGTCATAAGCTTAAGAAGTTATAATACGGATATTATAAAAAAATATTAATTTTTCCTATCTTTGTTGACTGTACATATTGATAGCCAACCTACTTCTGTTTGCGATAGGTCAATCATAACTTGATGGAAGAAAGTTGGAAACGCGTTCCATATATATGTTTCCCGATAGGTAATCAGTTAACTTTAGCCACCCTGACCTATTATTCCATTACCTTTTATATCCACCTCGTCTTCACCCGGGTGCAATTTATTACTAGCCTTTGCCCGTGATTTCGTACGCGCATATCCCGTTTTTACCCGTTCCCGAAAAAAAATCCTGTTCCTAGCAATAGGTTACAGCCTTCCTCATGAATGTGCTGTCATATACAAACAAACCAACAGCTTTATTAAAGAAAGAAAGAAAGAAAGAAAGAAAGAAAGAATAAAATTTATTTAGCACAGGTACATGAAACACGCACGGTAAAAATAACAAGAAATAGGTAGTTATGCCAAAAACTAAGTGTGTCTCACGGCTGCACTAAAAAGTTCCATTTCAGCGATATGTCAGACAGACTGATGCTATCTGACGCTGGTTTTCTCATGAACCTTTCAAAGTCTCAAATCAGTTGTCTGGTTGCCATAGCACAGGCTCTGCGTAGTTTGGGATTGTTGACTGGCCTGTTGGTCGAGTGGTTAGTGACCCTGACTGCTAAACCGGAGGTCGTGGGTTCGATTCCCACCCAGGACAATTCTTTGTGTGATGAGCATGACCATTTGTTCTGTGTCTGGGTGTAATTTGTCTATTAAATGTATGTATTTAGAAATATTTAAGTATGTTTATCAGTTGTCTGGTTGTAATAGCACAGGCTCTGCCTAGTTTGGGATCGGATGACCGTGTGTGAGTTGTCCCAAGAAGATATTAGATATTATTAGATATTATTCTTTAAGCGTCTAATGGGCCTTCGAGAGTTCGCTTCGCCATCTTGTAGCTGCATCAATGCCGCCAAATGAAAAACTAAAAAGCGAAATTTGTACGGCAACAAAAAGAACCGCAACGCCATCTAAGATGAACTACTAACGAAATCCTGCATCGCGCAAGCAAAGTTCTCCGTGCAATTTGAACATATACAACAGTCCGAATATTAACTATCGGGCAGTTGCCCACCAGACACAACAACCGTCTGGTTCGGAGGATCCTCCCCTTTCCAGTGGAGGTATGCGTGACTTTATTCTCTGTACCGCATACTTCTATAACCTCATCGAAATTTTGATTATATCAATCCCTAAATGCATTTCTATTACTTAGCTAAGAACTACCTGAAAACATCTACATCTGGTACGGTAAACAGTTTTACTGAACCCACGTGCATTTTAAACACGTGCCACAAATGACGTCACAATAGACAGAACAGAACTGCACTTAATGCGCCAATCATTACAAAATAACAGAAGACTGTAACCTAACCAAGTTTCCTAGTACTGCCATTGTTTGCGGATGACTGCGGAAAAACAAAGGTTTATCCCTAAAAATCAAAATAAGGACATTAATCCTTTCTCTGTAATGTAGGGAAAACCTTACCAGAAAATAAAATAGGATTGCAAATCATTGGAATTATAATTTCTTGACGAATAGGAAAATAATGAAGTAAAGTTTCTGTCACGAAAGAGAGTTGCTGTTCGGCATCATTGTCACCAATCACACATTTTTTTTTTAATGATGGGATATCATCAAATGACTTATTCCGCTGTGGGTGGAGCAGAAGGGCGTGTCAGCGTCTCTTACTGACTAAAACCCATCCGAGTTCCTTCTAAAGCCCTTTGCGTTCCAGGGCCGCGGTGACTCTTTCGAACAAATTCCGGAACTGTCGCACCTGCTTGTGTTGTATCACTGGCGTACAGAACGGGTATAATGATTGTTTCAATTTAATTTGTGCTTATCATTTTTGACATCAGTTCCGTGTTCCGGTTCAATAAATCATCATTTGCCTGGCTTTCGAAGTCAGGAGATGCATCTGGATACCAATATTTTACATGACGTGACTGCCTGTCTGACCTTGACAATACAGTATGCCAAGTTCATCGATGGATGACCTACCTTTCTTTTAATTTCTCTTTGTTATGGCTACTTACGGCCCGTTTCAATAACGTATCTACCTTTGACCAACTGTCAAGTTAGCTGCCAACAATAGCTGAAACGTGGAGCGGAAGGGCGTGTCAGACTCTTACTGACTAAAACCCATCCGTGTTCCTTCTAAAGCCCTTTGCGTTCCAGGGCTGCGGTGACTCTTTCGAGCAACCGGGCCCCGCCTTTTCAGGTATTGCGTTTGCTCTCTTAAACGGTGTATAGTTTAGCAGCTGACAGAATTAGTTCCGTGCGTTCATGCGTCAACACACCTACTTATTGTGTACCATGATTCCCTATAAAAACCCATGACCTTTTAAATATCAACCAATACTATTGCTTCATAATTTCACTCATCAATCATTGCTCTGTAGGCACACAACTTTATGAATGAACGTATTCACGCATTGTTGACTTGAACCCTACGTATTTTCCCATTCATTAACTTGTAGGTACTATAAACTGGGTAGGTACAACGTGACACTTGTCTTGTTTCAGGTGACATAATTATCTTGATTAACGTGACATACAGGTGTTTCGCGTGTTGTGTCAGGTAAATTAACTTTTTATAGTGTTTACTAATGCCTAAACGTCTTTCTCCAAATTTAGGTTAATTTTGTCAAGCACTGTTGGCCAAAGGACTAAATAATAACATTCAAACGGTCAATCTTCCAGGTAAAACAACGGCTAGTAAAAGCGACACCGTTGGTCTCGGCTGTAGACCTTTACACACACAGTCATTACGAGTAGTCAAAAAAACTTATATAAAAAAAATACAACCGACTTCCAATTAAAAAAAAACACTATAAAGTATAGATAACTTTAATTTCGGAAGTCTTAGTGTTTTTGGTTATTTCTTCGTATATATTATGTAGTATATACTTGTAGTGTTTTGTTTTTATGTGGAAGTCAGTAGTATTTTTTGTATTTTTTTTTTTTTTTAGTTTTTGAGAGAATTATGAGGTAACAAACAAAAAAATATATATATACAAGCGAATTGAGAACCTTCTCCTTTTTTTGAAGTCGGTTATAAAGCCAGAAGATATGACACCATTCTTACCAAGGGGTATCGTTTTATTCAATTGCGAGATTGTGGAGGTTAGAAAGTCCGTTCCACATAAAAAACGCCTATTCATCTGCATCTTGGTTTGACTGGAAGCAGACCCTAATACCTGAACTTAGTAAGGAAAAGGCAGAGATTGAACATATGTACACACTCATTTTCAAATACTTAATTATTTTTTACAACAGAATAAAGGAATAACCGTTTATGTACGAGCTCCTTTAAAAACCTGCTGACGTTGTTACATTATCGTTGTTATGACAGTGTCTTAAAATTCTGACTTTTGCCTGTAAACAACTATTCAGGAAAAGTGGCATAAAAACTTTCTTTGCAGGAAAACCTAAAGCATGAACCTATATGAAGTTCGTCGTTCTCTAGCTGGGGGCGTGCCTCGCTTCCCTTGCCTTAGTATATACTGTCTCCACTAAAAGACTCTTTCAAGCAACACTGGTGACTTGTAACTCCTGCAGTTCTCTTAGTTTTCTTACTCTCGTATTGTTATGGAGCAAACTCCTAAAAAACCGCATTACCTACATTTTTCGGAACGTTTTTTAACCGACTTCGACTGTGTTCTGTTTTGTCTGTGGTATGACCAGAGACTCGCGGTAGGTAATGTCCGGTTCAGACATAGTTTGTCAGTGTAACCCTTTAGTTTTTAGTTAGTGGTTATTTTCTTTTAATGTTGTGTTTTTGTGCGTCATTTCTGGCGAAATAAACGTGTTTTCTCTCTTTTTATACTTAAAAAAAGTGAGGAGGTTCTCAATTTGGTTGTATTTTTTTCTTTATGTTTTTCACCTCATAACTCCGTCATTTACGAACCGATTAAAAACATTATTTTATATTTTATTATGTGACAGAATAAACTTTCCGATTTTTCCCATGGAAATTTCATCGAAATCGGTTCAGTAGTTTGGTTTTTAAATCAAAATAGCTGGAAAAAATATGTCATCGAAGTAAGTGGAATTGCGTGTTTTGCTTAACTGTGACTTTACAGTGGTGTTGTTAGGTGTGGTGGGGTGGTGTAAAACTTTTAAAAAAAACCGACTTCCGAAATTAAAGTTATTTTTTTTGTTTTTAGTTATTTGGACGTCGGTTGTATTTTTTTGTCAAAAAGTATTTTCAAATACGAGAATTTACTCTCACGTCTTTCAAACTGGCAATGTGGCGCTACTGCTGAGCCTGGGGTATTGTGTTCGAATCTTAGAACGAAGAATATGTTATTTGATTTTCCAGCACCAGCTTCTTAGTAGCTAGCTTTGTGTCCGGATGACGGAAATGGGCTCGTCCCCTAGTTCATAAGATCTTGGCTAAATGTAAGTATAGTATTAGATACGATCTGTAGCTTTTTGTGGATGGGAAGTCATTAAATGACTCCTTCCGCTCTGAGCAGAGCAGAAGGGAGTGTCAAACTGTTACTGACTAAAACCCATCAGTGTTCTACCTAATGCCTTTTGCATTCCAAGACCACGGTGACTGTTTCGAACAAATTCCGCAACCCTGGCTGAATATCTCTGCCTGTCGCTTCGGGGAATATACTAGAGCGTGAAATAATGTTACGTTCATACAAATATTTCATAATTTACTGGCTTGGTTCCATGGCTTGGTTGGTGGCAGCGCATAAGTTGCTTTGGCTACTAATCCTAGAATAGAATAGGATAGGATAGGATAGGATAGGATGGGATAGAATAGAATTTAATATTTATTTATTTGCTCAGAATGTAGGTATTTACAATACAATATTATCCTTCAAGGTAGCACTTTGCGAGGCGGTTCAGAGACTTCCAACTGGACAGCGGCAGGCTAGATGCTGGGGGAAGATAATCGCTTGGTGATAAACAGTTAGTGGGTGGGGGAACAGTGTATAGTGTTCTCACATTCATTGGGACTTCATCATCATCTGCCTAGCCTTTTCCCAACTATATTAGGGTCGGCTTCCAGTCGAATCGGATTCAGCTGAATACCAGTATTTTACGTGCAGCGGCTGCCTACCAGATCCCCACAACCCATTAACTAGGTAATACGGTAGTTCTTGGCAAGACTGGAGTCAGATTTAGTGCCTTCTGACAATCCGTAACGACTGCCAAAGATCTACAAATGACAGCCGGGACCAATGGCTTAACGTGCTTTCCGAGGCACGGAGGAAACTCGGTATGTTAAGATGGTCACACATTCACAGACCAACCTTGGCAAGCGTTGCTTAACCTTGATCGACCCGTGCGGCTGTTATTTTTAGCCACAAGCTCCTCTATTCATTAGTGTTTGATTTATTATTATTTCATTTTCAGTCTGTTCCGTCCCACTTTCCCAGCTTTGGGCAAATGTATATTCTTTCCGAAATGTTAAAATTCAATTTTGAATCTTATTTTTATTTATTGTACACCTACCACAGTATAGTCTTTATAACCCAAAGGTTGACTGGAAGTCCGCCCATGTACCACTATTGTACATAAAGTTTAAATAAATAAATAAATTCTGTCGACTTGAAATTGCTCTTTAAATGTTCTGCTATGAGCTTCCTAAGGATTAAAAATGTATGATTAGATTGATTAGTAATAGCTGCAGAAAGGCGATAACAACAGCAAATGAGGCAACGAGAGCGCATGCGTTGGAAACCCAGTTACCTTAATAGACTTGTCGAGGTGATAAGCAGATTGTGTGGCTGGTTGTGTTCCTACAGTGCAGGGCACCACTTGCACTATAGGAGCACCACAAGGCACAAACACACGGCTACACACAGCCGTGAATAATCATGATTATTACGATTTAAACTATGCAGGAACATAATTAACGATTTACTTTTACAGGGAATAATTTATCGACAATTACCTTGTTCCAGTAGCTTTGCAAAGATAATAGAGATGTTGCCTGCGTTAAAAAAAATATAATTATATTTGCTCCGCCAGTTAGATTATCGAAAAATATTGGATATATGTATTTTTTATTTTATCAAATCAATAAAAACATATGAAGCTAAAACGCGTCAAAGATAAAGGAGTGGGGGCTTGTAACGTCACTTTCCAGTAAAAAGTGTACTGGTGAGTGACGTCACACGAGTTTTCAACGCACTGTATCGTCTTCATTTTTTGTAAACGCGATTAAAAAAATCACCGCCTGTATCCAATATTTTTTGGAAATCCATTTGACGGACTTATTTTTTTTTGTCAAATAAGTACTTACCCAATTAAAATTTCATCTCAGTTAAATACAAAAGGGTTAAAACACTAACCAGGTAGATTTATTGAATCCTAACTAATCTTTAGGGCTGGCGAAATTTGCCATCCTTTTCAAAAATAGTCATTTTATATTGATAATATTATTTTAATTTTGCATGAGTATTAGGCGAAAAACCACTTCCTTCAGGTGTTCACACAAACAATGAAGGGTTTTGTTTTTGGTGGTTAGCTCGACTGTAGGTACCTATATAATAGTAAATTAATAAAATGACTGGCCTGTTGGTCGAGTGGTTAGTGACCCTGACTGCTAAACCGGAGGTCGTGGGTTCGATTCCCACCCAGGACAAATCTTTGTGTGATGAGCATGATCATTTGTTCTGTGTCTGGGTGTAATTTGTATATAATATGTATGTATTTAGAAATTTATAAGTATGTTTATCAGTTGTCTGGTTGCCATAGCACAGGCTCTGCCTAGTTTGGGATCGGATGACCGTGTGTGAGTTGCCCCAAGATATATATATATTATATTATTATACCTAATATTATTGTTATTATTATATTATCTCATATTATTCGGTAAGGTTTACCCTTAACCTTACCGACTTGCAGTCTGATGTATGTATAAGTTTTATGTGCCTGTGATTTCGCCAATTAAACCGAAAGAAAGCTTAATTTAGCACCAGAAATCATTATTGTATTAAAATATACAAAGAAAGAAGTCAATTATATTAAATGATCACTAACTTCATGGTAGGTCCACACGGTACAGGCTTCCATACACTTATAGAATTTTGTCTGTGAAACAAAGCATCGTCTGCCTAGCCTTTTCCCAACTATATTGGGGTCGGCTTCCAGTCAAACCGGATTCAGCTGAATACCAGTATTTTACGTGGAGTGGCTGCCTACCAGACCTCCACAACCCATTAACTGGGTAAAACGGTACTCCTTGGCAAGACTGGTGTCAGATTATCTGGCTTCTGACTATCCGTAACGACTGTCCAAGATATACAAATCACAGCCGGGACCAACGGCTTAACGTACTTTCCGAGCCACGGAGGAGTCTCGGTAAGTTAAGATGGTCACCCATCCATAGACCAACCTCGGTAAGCGTTGCTTAACCTTGAAGATCGACCCGAGCGGCTGTTATTATTTAGCCACGAGCTCCTGTGGAACAAGGCAATGCAGGGAAATGTCATTGTGATAGATTTTTTTATTAAGAGTTAAAATTTTGTGGCGACATAGGTCCGTATCGTGTGGAGTACGTATATGGATAAGAAACACAACACGTTTACAGGCAGTTAAAAAAAAATCAAAGTGGTAAAAAATTAAAATAAGACAAAAGTAGCGAGAGTGTGCCTCGCGACTGAAATGAAAGAAAGAAATAATAAGTGTTTTAGTGCCACAAAACGACATACAAGACATAAAATAAAATTATGTATTTGGGTAGTCCACATACACAACTATACCCTAAACGATAGTGTTAGTAGTTCTTATATTAGTAAAGACACGTTAAAAATAAATAAGAAAAAATATTTCAAAAGTATGAGTAGATAAATAAAGTAGATGCATGTCGTGGTGGCGGCAAAAGGGCTTCCACTCAGCATAATGCTGCGCCGTGGGGGCAAAAATACCTGGACCACTGGTGCTTCACTAGTGCACTGACGCTGGTTTTCAACTGAACCTGAGATAAAATATGGTAGCACTTCTCTGAATAAGACAAAAGGAGTTGTCAGCTAATAACAACTCAACACAATCCTCAGAAACTTCTCAAGGAGTGGTTTTGGCTTACAGTTTAACTCAATACTGCTTCTCTGAGCACCAGATCCAGTTACTGGGTAACGCTCTTGTTAGGACTGGCTGAAGCCTTTGTCAAATGTTAAACCTTGAGACCTGGGAAAAGAATAGAATATCATTTATTTGCCAAGAACATGGTACCTATAAAGATGGTAGTGTTAATAATGTGAACAAACATTTAATTTATTTATTTGGATCTCCAACTAAGGATACACAGAATAACATAAGTCACAGTGATACAAGTGGTTCATTTACGTGTGCTCCTTCAGTTATAGGAGACCACAGCATGCACATATAACTAAGTTTACAAAACTGAATATTACATACACAGAAATTAATTAAAAATAGGGTAAAATCATACATGACATTAAATAACCATTTATTTCAAAATTATTAAAAAAACTATATAATATTTAACTAACTATATACACTAGAAATAAAAATAAAATCTCCTAACTAAATAAACCCTACAATATGGCGTCAAAAAATTCATCCGCATCGCTGTCGACTGGAAGTGTACCCAAAAGACTGGCGGCATTGCCACGTTGTATGGCAATGCTTATTCTTTGACCAAGGTAAAAGCCAGCCCTTGGGTCACGTGAAGTGACAACTAAGCGCCTTGAGAGATCTTTAAATAAGTTATGTGCACTCGGACCCCAAGACCCGAAGGTTTCAACCCCAAACGGCTCGAAAATATAACTACCAACAAGTTTATTATATTTCCGCCGCTTGAGGTTGACATTAAATTAACTAAAAAAAAAACATTAAATTTAATTAGATTAAATTATTCCCATAGATTAAAATAAGATTATTCCAGTAAATTAAATTGTTAACATGTTTTGCTTAATAGATATAAGCGTGCATATTTTACATGCAGTACGAAATGGCATTCATTCATCTTGCGATTTTATGTTCCAGGAGCTCCTTAACCCTGTAAAAACTATTACCAGATAGCCATTTGTATAATTTAATTTTGAACAATCTTGTTTTTAATGTTTTTTATTGGTATTCTATTGTATACTTGGAACAACGACTGACGGAGGGTTCTTAGAATGTACTGGATGGTGTCCCATCCACGGACTGACCTCGGCAAGCATTAGAACCTACGATCGACCCGTGAGGCTGTTTTTTGACACGAACCTCAAGGAGATAAATGTAATTATACTCGAACAATAAGGGAGTTTTGAAAAAATATGTAATCCGCCAGAGCTCGCGAGAGCTACGATGCCACAGACAGACAAACACACACATACAGACATGTCAAACTTGTAACACCCCGTCGTTTTTGCGTCGGGGCTTAAAAAAAATGACTCATCTCAAAATTATCTCCGTAACAAAACCTTATCAATTTTCCCGCGACAAAGTTCAGTAACCTTTACATCGTACTACAGAATCCGGCACATTCTCGGTAACAGACTCACAGTGCCGAGTATCGAGCCTGCGACCTTGACTTTGCATGCCTACCTATGAGTCACGGCGCCATTCATGACGAACTTCCTCGTGTTGAACAAGTCAAGACAAATCTGAGTCATGGTGGGATGATGGTGCTTCCTTATAGTTTATGGTATTAATTTATTGGCAGAGCAAAATCTGCTAAATTGAGTCATTGGTCAAAAGTATTGTCATTTTCTTATTCATAAGAATGATGTCTATTTTGGATCTGTGATTTATAGCCTTACTACAACCGTCGGTAGAGTCCCATCTCTCTCTATATTATTTATTCATCAATATTTTTGTTAATAACGTATTCATCAAAAAAGGTTTTTCGATTTAGGTGTGAAGCCGTAAACAAAAAAACACACTCACTTTCGCATTTACCTATATAATGAGGATTACAAAAAAAACACCGGATTTTTGCTACTCAAATTTGAAGTAAGAATCCGCTAATCAGTACTTAAAGAAATCAAAGGGGAAGATTTGTTATAAATAATGTTGATAATCTTTCATTTAAATCTACAAAACATTAGGCCTGTTTCTCCATTTACTTCTACTAACCCACCAAAACAGAAATTTTAATTAATATAAGGAACGATAAACAAGAAAGGTTTGAACATTATAAATGTAGAAGTTTGTATTTCTATGTTTGCTTATTAATCACGCCTCAACGGCATTCAAGATTTTGATAAACTTTCGATAACAGGTAGACCCTCTTCTGGAAGGGACCATAGAATTAGAACTTTTTATCCCTATGTACGGTTTCGATGGATTGTTTTGCGCTTGATAAGCTCTGGATAAAACTAGACAGCGTTGTGCATACACTCTTGGTAAATTACGTCATGACACTAATGTAATAAGGGGTGTGTCCATTGTCATTTCACTTCACCATACGCCGTGTAAACTTAGGTGAAGCGAATATCGGGTGGATGTTTATTCTGTGTGAGTTTGACACTCCCTCCAAAAGAAATGTGAAATGATTATGACACAATATTCACATTTTTTTAGGAGGGAGAGATATTTTTTCTAAGTTTACACGGTGAGATGTTGACGGAATAGACCGGCTGGTACCTATTCAAAATTCACTTATGAAAAGTACTTACTATACTTGGCTCAAATAAATATTATAACTTGATGACGATAATACGGACTTCTTGAAAGTTTGATGACAAAATGCCATCATAATACTAATAACCATCTTCCGGACCTCAAAGTGACACATTTGACAATGAAATAACATATAACCTACTATGGTACTACACAGTAGAAACATTATTTCATTGCAATGCGTCACCAGGAGATCAACTACTATAATGTTCTCGCTAGCGCGTCGACCGTTCTGAGAAAGAGCGATGTTTGTGGTTGTGAGTCATCCCGTGCGTTCGAGATGTAAACATGGGCGCTTGAGTGAGGTACCGGTTGGGAGGCTGCGATGATACGGTGCGGAATTGTTACTGTTATCGTTGTTTGATTAGAAGCATAGGGCCAATTCTATTAAGCAACCAAAGTTCTCATTCGCATCTAAGTTGCAATTTGTCAAAAACACTCTTATTCCTATACATTTTGGACCTGATTGCGACCGAGGTTGCAATGTTAAAAGTAAATCATAGTGATAAAATTCCTGGCCATGAACTCTAGTCAAATTGACATTGATTCAGCGTTCACGGTTGTCGAAATGTCAAAGTATTCGGGATTGACCACACGACATTTCGGTAGCGAATATTTGATTTCTAAATTTTTGACTTTTCTTCTCGTTGTAGAAAATGTTTTGCTTTTTCTAGAGGCTCTTGTGTGTTATGTTACTTGAATTCAATGTATCACGTTTTCTTCTTACATTATCTAAAGTAAATTATCGGACTTTTCATGAAAAGAGCTGACTAAGAATTAGTACAGTTTTAACGGGAAAATAATGATTCTTTCAAAAATGAACAGTTCCATTGAGACAGGCCACAGGCACCTGCCGATCGATTCTGTAAACATGTCGAAGTGAAGGCTTAGGTGAAGTGATCACTAGAGAGATGATCTTTTAATCCATATAATCGAGATGGAACGACAGCTCACTTCGTGATCACGTGACACCTTGACTATATGGATAAACAGCTCACCTCGTGATCACTTCACCTAAGCCTTCACTTCGACATGTTTACAGAATCGATCGGTTGTTTACTAAATAGTTACCACGGGTACTGTACAATGGAGTTATAGTGACGCAGGTTTTCTCAATGGAACAATTAATTGCTGTATACCTACTACACAAGTTACACTTTGTTGATTATTAAAATATTGTGTTGGTATTTTGTCATTTAAGTTCCGGGAAAATCCTTGAATTTAAAATTGTGGTTTGCTTAAAATGACGTATTTTCTCAATATAATACCTAATTTTACTACAGTAGTACGAAAGATATGATGTTTTGTCATTGTTTTTAGAAGCCTATGCTGTGAATTAATTTATTGATTTAGCAATATAATTGTGTTAGCATTGACGCATTTGTTCGGTGTATTCATTGTTTTCGATTCTGTTTTGTGTGGTTTATAATACCTACCTAAAGGAACTTGATAATAAGAAAAAAAAAAACTTAAACTAATCCAAGTTGAACTATTTAATATGGGAAGCGTCTCCGAAATATGACTAGCGCTATGGGTTAGAGTGAGAGAGGAAGCGCCTGCCTACCGCTGCCGTATGCGTGAGAGAAAGGGAAGCCAGACAGACTAGCGTACGAAGCGGTTTACCCTCCCATAAGAAGTTTTCACTTCAAAAATCAAATTATATGTTTAGGAGTCAGCACTTTTTGAATATCATCTTTTACAAAAAATAATCCCCAAAGCGTGGTTCCACTTCTCAGAAATATGTTATGAATACGGCCTCAAAGTCACAAAGGGTAAAAAAAATGCAAGCTTACTTTCAAATATTGACAACTTCACGACACGGTTGGCGCAGTGGTTGAGCGATTGGCTGCTGCGCTGCGTGTTGCGGGTTCAACAAATATTTGTATGGCCTACAGATAATTGTTCCGGGTCTCGGGGGCTACTCTCTAAGCCCGAAGTCCGTAGTTACGGGCGTATTCTAGTCCGTATCACCTAAGCACTAAGAATGAATGACAACACTATTTGACAGTTACTGTCAAATCGTGTTGTCATTCATTCTCAGTTCGGGTTCGGAACTAATCGTAAGTCCGTAGGTGGTACGGAGTAGAATACGCCCGTAACTAAGCCCGAAACTACGGACTTCCGGTTTAGAGAGTAGCCCCCCAGGTCAGATGTTTGTGTATCTGAGTTTGTATATTTATATTCTCAGTCCAGCCAGATTCGATATTTTAGTACATACAAAACGGACATATAATACATATGTATTGGGTATTATTTTCCTGTAATAATTAATTAAGTAATAATTATTTAAATACCTACCCAATATATAAATGAAGTTCCGGATAACTCCACTGCCTTGTATTTGAATGAACAATAATCACAGAAACATAATTATTTTAGGTACCCAACAATGATTTTCCGTAATGCTTAAAATGTAGTTGTAACATGCCTAGTACTGTTTATATATAAAATCTATATTAACATAACTATAACATCAAGTTTAGTTCGAGTTCAAGGCCGGATGCAGAGACGAAGGTGCAAACCTTCGTCTCTGCATCCGGCTTCGCTAAATGGCTTCCATACATAAACTGATGAACAACTTTCGTTGATTCATCTAAAAAAAAAATCAACCAAAAATATTAAAAAATAAATAAAAGAAGTCATCTTCTGGGTCTGTTTGTTTGGTCTAAGCCTAAACCCACCTTAATAAAAAAGCAAAAACATTTACCTGAAGAACAACTTCGATTTTCAAATTATAAAAATAATAATATAGCAATACCTCTCTAAACCCAAAAACAAAAGTGCCGAATAAAAGTCGTGTTCGTTTTTCAAATAATATAAGATGGCGCCCTTCATCTAGCAGACCCTACAGACCAAATTATATTATTTATACCCCAGAACTTATGTCAGAAAGAAGTCAATCAATCAGTCATAGACTGCGGTTACAGTTACTGGTATTTTCCCTTCCTAGTAGTAGATGCAACTTTGTGCATCATCCGAACTGAGTGCGTCTGTACTTATTCACGTTTATATAAGTTATGACTTTTAATTACTCTGCACAGTGCACTACATCTTACGCGTGTTTTTATGAATGAATTGGTAACGTGTAAGCAATAATCTCCTGAGTTACACAAGGCTAATTTTTGAAGTAAGGAGTTAGAACTGTTTACACGATACTCATCATTATCATAATTTTAGCCAAAAGATATCCACTGCTGGTCTTTGGCCTCCCCAAGTGTCGCCACATCGACCGGTCCTGTGCGTCTCGCATCCAGCGGGTGCCCCTTGTAGGTGGCCTTCCAACACTTCGTTGCTACTCCAGAATTTCGACCTTTTCGACCCCATCGACTATCTTTCCTTCTAGAATATTTGAATAGTAAGCGAGCTGCTTAATTGATATCTGTGGTGATGGCTGGTGTAATCAGAGCCCAGACTATAAGCTGATAGTGTTCTCTCGGCCGAGACGTGGTGCACGTGAGGAAAGCTATAGTTGGATGCGACGGCGTATGCCATTATTTCTTATTTTATCTTTTGTTATTCTACTGAACGAGGCTGAAAAACTGACAAAAACGACAAAGAAAAGCAGGATTTTTTGCACATGGCATGATAAGGCTGTCTGTTTAGCACCATATGGTCAAGTGCAACAACACCTGCTTCCCACGTGCAAAGATAACGCTTTTCAGGTGAATTGAATGAGTCATTACGTGCTTGATTTTATTTTAATATTAATTATCGCGGTTGTGCTTTGTTTGTGCCAATATTGGACTTAGTTCTATATGATTTTCCATTCATTTATTCAATTCAATTTTTTTGTTGACATCAAAGGGCTGTTAGGTTGAAACTTTATACCTGTACATTAACGTACATACATTACTTTGTTACCATTCGGATAAATTCGTGTACTCCCGGCAGCTGTTATAATACAGTCGTATAGTAGAACAGGTGAAAAGTTCTGTTTTTAAGCGCCTTTATTTAATCAACCGTATAACAAAAGACGTTGTTAAAATCCCTTAGTGCAACAATAACTCGCGTGTCTTCAAGTTAAGAGTGGATAATTTACTACTAGGCAAGCGTGCTCCATCATCGACCACATCATCGCTTACCATCAGGTGAGATTGTGAGCAAACGCGAGCCTGTCAATAATAGAAAAGACAAATTGTAGAAAACATACCTAATACACTAAAATTGACTAGGTAGATAAACATCAGTTTACTAATGGTAGCAGTAGGAACTGTTCGACTTTAGTCAATAAAAGTCCGACTCAACTCTCCATTCTCCCGACGGAGAGCATCTTTTGAGGAACTCCTCTCAAAAAAAGCTAAACATCAGTCGTTTGATGAACTTCGAAATATCCACATTTCAATCAACCAACATTTTATCCAATCATCATCTCCTAGCCTTCTCCCAACTATATTGGGGTCGGCTTCCAGTTAAACCGGATTCAGCTAAATACCAGTATTTTACGTGGAGCGGCTGCCTACCAGACCTCCACAACCTATTAACAGGGTAAAACGATAGTTTTTGGCAAGACTGGAGTCAGATTTACTGGTTTCTGACAATCCGTAACGACTGCCAAAGATTTACAAATGACAGCCGGGACCAACGGCTCAACGTGCTTTCCGAGGCATGGAAGAGACTCGGTATGTTAACATGGTCACCCATCCACAGACCAACCTTGGCAAGCATTACTTAACCTTGATCGACCCGTGCGGCTGTTACTATTTGAGACACGAGCTCCTCTCATTTTTATCAATATAGACTACCAACATTTTAACCAATATAGACCATCAATACAACAAAGCCGAACCATCCAATTTTAGCTGGAATAGTTTCATTAATTAGTGTCGATCAACGGCTAATGCCACTAACTGTGTGTAATTGAAGCGTGTGTGGACGATCAATATGACCTTGAAGGAGCAGCTTCCGTCAATGAAGCCGATACACAACTAAACACGAAGTCTGGGTATTTTGACAAGGATTATGGAAGGAGAGGAGATGTGGTAATAGGAATAGAAGGCGGCTGGGGCGTGAGGTGTGTCTCTCCCTCACGCGGTCCGTCTCCTCCTTCACTAGCATTACTACTTGATATCAATCAATAATTGGCGATTTTGACGTCATAAAATATCAAGCAATTTACCGGAACGTCAATTTGGCGATATGTTATGCAAGTAATTTAATTGAAAAAAAAACCAAAACACAGAGAGAGTACAGTACGGAATATATGGAGCAAGTATATACAAAGTTGCCGAAACATTTACCGCATTTTATTGCAGTTGCTTCACATTGCTCCAGATTGATCCATGCGTGTTGCCGAGCAATAATTGCTCTAAAAATTGCCCGTGTAAACGCACCTTTCAAAATCAAAATCAAAAGTCATTTATTCAAATTAGGCTGAGTGCCAGCACTTTTAGAACGTCAAAGTTCTACATAAAGATAGTCCCCCAAAACGCCCGCCCGTCACCACTTCCTAGTGTTTTAGCTGGGATGAAGAAGTGGCGCAACAAATTCCTCAGCAACTTTATGTTACAGTTGCCTTGAGCATGGCCATGCCGAAGGTATTACAATGGGACGGGATTGTTCACAATGTTTTGAAGAAGGATTTAAAATAAATCGCCATCAAAAAGGTACGAGTAAACTTGAATACTCACCGGAGAATGGGCAGCAGCATTCTCTGTGCATTGCAACAGCTAATCGCCAACCCGCCTGCAAAGCGTGGCGATCATGGCAACCCCCCCCCCCCACTTGGGGGAAGCCTATGTCCAGCAATAGACGTCTTTCGCCTGATAATTATGATGGTGATGAAAGTTAGGTAATTATGATATTGGTACTTTTCTAAAGAGTTGCGTCATTATCTAAATAGCTTATCTTTCTAACATTTCCTAAAGATATTTTGCGGAAATGTGTCATATCCCCGGTTCTTCTACGATCTTGCGAACTTCTCGTTTTATATTTATAGTTGGAGGATACGAGAGTTAACGCGAACAATTTATCTTATTTACCGGGTCGCAGGCCAAAGCCGCTTCCGACATCCTTTTGTTAAAAATAAGAATCTTCTTCTAAAAATACTTCACTTCTTGTAACCGTTTTCATTGATAAAGACGGTCATACTTCTAAAGTGGGACAGCTAGGTCAAGGTTGACAGAGGATTTAGTTGTGAGGACCATAATACTTTCTTCCGAACTATGTTGGAATAGGCTTCCAGTCTAACCGGATGCAGATGAGTATCAGGACAGGACAGAATTTGAAACACCACGCTGCATTACAAAACGGGAATAATGGACGTGGGTAAGCTGCCATGCTCAAATGGGATTGGTCTGGTCACGTTAGCCGCATAGGCTTGATGTCAAAGTCAAAGTCAATTGATTTATTTCAACTAGACCATTAAAAGGCACTTTTGAACGTTAAATTTACAGTTTAAAATTAAAATATAAGTGACTCTATTTGTCCATTCCCAAAAAGTAGATTCTTATGGAGAAGAACAGGTGGGTGGGTGCCCGAATATGGTGGGCACCGCCAAGGGCGGCCCAGAAAAAGGTGGCAAGACTACCTGGACGCGTACTGTGACTGGGCTAGTACGATGAGGCGCGAGAAAATAATTCTTGGAAGGTCTTGGGGGAGGCCTTTGCCCAGCAATGGAATACTATGAGCTAAAAAAAAACAAAGGCGCAAAGTCAGCACTTTTTGAACGTCAGTTTTACATAAAGACAGTCCTCCAAACCGGACGCTTGTCTCCTCTCACTGGTACAGGGTATTTGACTAAAAAAATCTAATTAGTCCGTCAGATAGATTTATATATACATATATTACTATTTCCAATATATATGATATTGGAAACGTAATTTTTCTTTTGTTACGTTTTAAAACTCGTGTGACGTCACATACCAGTACCTTTAACTGGAAAGTGACCTTACAGGCCCCTTATCTGTGATGCGTTTTATCTTCATAATTTTGATTGATTTGATAAACTAAAAAAAAATATGTATCCAATATTTTTCGGTAATCTAACTGACGGACTAAATAGAATCAATTTTTTTTTAACCCAGGCAACATCCCTATTTTGGCTGGGAAGAAGAATTGACGACAGTGACAGTGACAGTGTCGTCATGGGGTCTCGTGGTATCCAGTAACTGGTTTTGGGGGTGACTACCTATCTAGTCACTCCATATAAAATAGATCCGATTTGACCGGAAGACGACGGAAATTTGGGAAAAGGCTAGGTTAATTGAAGACTGGTTAAGAAACTGAATCTTGTGCATGAAACTTATCATTTTATTCTATTTAATGACTCCCTTGTTTTCCGTATGAGAATGGAACTAATGAGACTTATGACAAATACGTAGGCCTACAACCATTACCTACTCACATACGTAGTGGAGATACTCAGTTCCAACTACATGGAAGTGATCGTTAAATATACGTTTACAGACTGATAACAAGTGAATCATACTCGGCGACCGCAATAACTACGCATGTCCACACTGTCCAAGCCTTTAGCTAAAGTAGCTACGCAACTATTTAACGTGATCTTACTTATTTTGTAAATAATATCTTGGGACAACTCACACACGGTTATCCGATCCCAAACTTGGCAGAGCCTGTGCTATGGCAACCAGACAACTGATAAACATACTTATATAATTTTAAATACATAGGTACATATTATAGACAAATTACATCCAGACACAGAACAAATGATCATGCTCATCACACAAAGATTTGTCCTGGGTGGGAATCGAACCCACGGCCTCCGGTTTAGCAGTCAGAGTCACTAACCACTCGACCAACAGGCCAGTAAATGCGAAATGCAGAGTAAAAGAGTCAATTTAAAATAATATGTTGACTGTCTCTTCTAGACAGAATACCGATAGCCACAACAGCGGTGTGATTCTGTAAACATCTCACCGTGTAAGCTTAGGTGAAGTGAACATGGAGTGAGCTGTCACTCCATATAAACAAGAGGGAATGACCGTTCACTCCACCTAAGTTGAGATTGATGAGATTGGTGATGTTGACGGAATAGTCCGGCTGAACCTTCGATTTCCGTACGTCTAGCCGTTTTTATTAAAACACACTTTGAGGTTGTTCACAGACTAACATTATTTTATTTCTTTAATAGACAATTATGATGAGGTGTAGCAAATAGTTGTTAACAGATGTCGCTACTAGTACATTAAAGAACATTATTTTGATACTAACTTTAACAGTTTTTCCGTCAGGGGGCTAATAGCTCATGAATCAATTATATATTAAAACATTTTTACTTATTTTTTATTTCGTTGTATTGCATAAATAGTGTCTTTGATTAATTATTAATCAAAGACACGATTGATTCAATACTGATGCCTTAAAAAGATTTGAGTGAGCATTAAAAAATAATTCTGTATGGCTTTCGAGGAACATCTAATTTAAATGTATCCATGTATATTAATATTATTCCTTGAAGTTTGCGGTGATCACAAAGAAGTAGGCTCTTTAGTGAAGAATGTAGTTCAAGTGAGGTACCTATGTATAATAGACCACAAAGTATTACGCTACTGCGAAGTTGAGGTTTAAAAAATATTTACCTAAATGCTATTTTTTAATTGTTTTTAATCGCAAGAATCAAATCTGAAGAGTGTGAATTGAAAAATTCATGTTTCTGGGCAGCGTAACCATTTTTTCCTGTACCTACATATGTTTTCCAATTTTCTGGCCTCACACAGAATTTTTTTTAGATTTACCGGGTCTTCACCTTACGAAATGTCAAATTCGAGCTGTGCACAAGCTCCTGACATTTCATAAATGCTTAAGTGGTTTGATTATGAAAAGTGAGAGCAATTAGTGAAAACAAATTAATGCGCCGCCGTAGATTTATTTTAAGTGTAGTGTGTGTTTTATTTTAAGTATTTAGCTAGTTAAGTATTTACAAGACTTGTTTTTTGTTGTACTTTTAAAAGTATAAGTCTACAGGCAAATTACTTTCGCTATCCAACGAAAATGATAACAGTGTTCAATCAAAATACTTTTGCAATAATTTCTGAATTTTCTGGGGACTTCCAGCCAAAACAATGTTATCAGTTAAACCTCAAAAACAGGTAAATGAAAACAATAGAGTTATTAAATATTGCGATATTCATATTCAAATGCGGTATTGTAGAGGTAAAGCCACGGTATTGACTTGAGTTCGGTTACTGTTGGGACAATGGAAAATGATACAAGTGCCTTTGAAATAATTTTCATTAGAATAGGAGTCTAGAGGTATTTGTGGAGTTAGATTTTAGACGGTCGATCATTAAGGTGAAAGCGCCAGGGTACCCTAGAGGTATTTGCGGAGTTAGATTTTAGACGGTCGATCATTAAGGTGAAAGCGCCAGGGTACCCTAGAGGTATTTGCGGAGTTAGATTTTAGACGGTCGATCATTAAGGTGAAAGCGCCAGGGTAGGCCGCGGAATTCAAATTTTCATACGTTTTTGCATTTAGCAGGTCAGTGTCACGTTGTATGTTGATAAAAATATGATTGGCGACCGTAACAAATATGGCTTTACTGAGTTATAATAATTAAAATACCGATTGAATGACTTTATGAAATAACCATTCAATCGAGTTAAATGAACTTAGAGGGTTGTATCGATGATTTTAATGATTATAATTCTGTAAATAAATACGTGTTACGGTCGCGAATCATATTTTGTTCAACATAAAGCCTTACCTTAAACATAAGAAAATTTGAATTTCGCGGGCTACCCTGGCGCTTTCACCTTAATTTATTTATGTTCTATAATGCTTAGTTTCAATAATAACACTCGCACTGGTGGATCTTCTAGGTTAAGCAACGCTTGCCGGGGTTGGGCCGAGGATGGTCTTAACGTACTGAGACTCCTCAGTGCCTCGGAAAGCACGTTAAGCCAGGCTTCCATTTGAAGGCCTTTGACAGTCGTTTACGGTTAGTCAAAAGCCATAAAATCTGACACCACTCCGTCTTGCCAAGGAGAATCCGGTATCTATTTACTTGGTTCTGGAGGTCAAATAGGCAATAAAATAGGAAGCCGACCGAAGCAGATGATGAATGCTCGGTTTTTTACGGTTCCGTACCTCAAAAGGAAAAAAACGGAACCCGTATAGGATCACTTTGTTGCCCGTCTGTCTGTCTGTCAAGACCCTTTTTCTCAGGAACGCGTGGTATCAAGCGGAAATTCATATCAAATACTCAGGTCTACTGTCCCTTGGAGCTGTGAAAAAATCAAACTTCTAAGCCAACACAACCAAAAGATACAGCCGGTTATGCTGCAAATTTTCGACACTCGCAAGGAAATCGAACTACTACTACTACTTCCCGTGAACTCAGCATCTTGAAATTTGGTACGAAGCAACGTCTTATAGCACAGATAAAGGAAAAATTGCGAAAAGCATACATTTTTAGTAACATCATATAATAAAAATATTTTTAATAATAAATACCTACAGGTTTGTACGGAACCCTCGGTGCGCGAGTCCGACTCGCACTTGGCTGGTTTTTTATATTCCAAATACTAACTCTTCCCAGCGGCACCGCCCACTTGAAAGTCTGGCATTATCTCAAGGGGATATACTCGCGGGATAAAAAGTATCGTATGTCCTATTCTAGAGAGTCTAAAATACAGTGAAACATTCAATCGGCGAGAACATCCATCTGCCTAGCATTTTCCCAACTACACTGGGGTCGACTTCCAGTCTCATATGTATGGGATCGACATCATCGTCTACCTGCCATTATTCCATGTTACTTGAGGTCGGCGCAACACGCTTTCATTCTTACCTCTTGTCTTATCACAAGTAATGCTACCTAGTCCCTTCTCTTTCATATCATATACTTCACACAAAATCTATCCATCTTTCCTTTGACCAATGTGGGATTGACCTAAAAAAAACAACCCATCCGTGTTCCTTCTAAAGCCCTTTACGTTCCAGGGCCGCGGTGACTCTTTCGAACAAATTCCGCAACCCTGGCAGGCTCTGACCCTTCTGGGCCCGTCTCTTATGCTGACATCTCTTTGAGGCGCGCGTGAAACACAACGCGCCATCGACCCGGGCCTGGTGGTGATCGGACAGCGAGCCACCCAACGCTCGCCGTTCGCAGGCCCGCGCCTACGGTGGCCAGCGATCGCCCTTCGACTCCCGACGCCCAGCACTACCGAAATGTCACGTGGGCAATCTCAAACATTTTGGCATTTCGACAGTCGCTGTTGAAGATAAAATTATACTTTGTTTATATCCCCAAGACACATGTATTGTCATCATCTGCCTAGCCTTTTCCCAACTATATTAGGTTCGCCTTCTCATCAAACCGGATTCAGTTGAATACTAGTATTTTGCTTGGTGCGGCTGCCTACTGGACCTCCTAAAACCCACTAACTGGGTAACACGGTAGTTCTTGGCAAGACTGGAGTCAGATTTTCAGGCTTCTGACAATCCGTAACGACTGCCAAAGAACTACAAATAACAGCCGGGACCAACGACTTAACGTGCTTTCCGAGGCATGGAGGAATCTCGGTATGTTAAGATGGTCACCCATCCCTAGACCGACCTCGGCAATCGTTGCTTAACCTTGAAGATCAACTCTTGCGGCTGTTATTCTTTAGCCACGAGCTCCTCTAGAAAACATGTATTGAATTTAATTGAGCTGTAGTTTGCAATAGCGGGTAAAACAAACTAAGTATTGTCATAATCAGAGATCGGAATAGGTAGAGTATATTTAAATTAAGTTCGAGGAAGTAAGTAACATAGAGTAGATAATACCTCCTCTAAAACCTCAGAATCATAAACATGAAAATTAAAACCCGGGATTATAAAAAAAATATATTCAGATAACATTATAATCAGGAAAATAACAGAAAAACTTACAAGAATTAATTTTGCATGTACCTGAAACAAAACTCTTTAATTTAAATAGTTTTAGTACCGAACTCAAAAAACTAAGATTCTTCAATATAATAATTTAGTTCAAATGTATTCAAAGCGCAATAAGTGATTTGCAATATCTTTAATCCCGGGATTTAATCGTCATGTTACCAACTACTATCAACATCAACAAAGGTATTATCAACTCTTCATTACTTACTTCCTCGAACTTTAGGTAAATATACTCTACCTATTTCGATCTCTGGTTATAATCATGATTAACAAAAACCAAATTGACGTACCGAACACTGACGAAAAGATATTTAATTCTACCTAAATAAACATATGAAACATACTAATAATTATATGTATGGAACCTGACGTATAGCACGTAATATAGTCTTAATCAAGAATGTGTGGTATATTGTGTAGGTACCTATATTTGTGACGGCTGGTATGGACGGGTTTCCCCGACCTATTTCGCTGCTAAATTCATGAATGAATTGTTTTACCTACTACTCATAATATAGGAGCTAAATAATAATAGCTGCACGGGTCGATCTTCTAGGTTAAGCAACACTTGCCGAGGTCGGTCCGTGGATGGGTGACCATTCATCATCATCATCATCACATATTAAGAATCCTACGTGCCTTGAAAATCACGTCCTCGTCGCTACGGGTAGTCAGATGCCAGAAAAACTGACATCAGTCTTGTCAAGTAGTAATACCTAGTTACTGGGGGTGGAGGTCAGATGGGCAGCAGTCGCTCCAAGTAAAATACGAGACTGGAAGCCGTCCCCAACATAGTTGAAAAAGGCAAGTCAGGTTTATGTTTCAACTTATTAATTTGAATTGCATTCGTCTTATTCAAACTCAAAACTGATACTCAAAGCATTTATTTCAATTAAACCATTACATGCACTTTTGAATAGTCAAAGTCGGTCTGTCCAAAGAGATGAAGCTAATTACACGTTCCAAAGCGTAGATCTCTATGGAGAAGAACGTGCAAGAAACTCCACGGACACTCTTTTAAAGCTGCGTTATTATTGATAATATTACACATACTTATTGTGGTTCCAAATTCCTATTGTGGTTTAGGCAATTAAGCTTACATAATAAACATTGGACCATATTTGCATTTTGGAGTTATCCTTATGTGGTTTGTTTGTTTCGGAAGAAGAGGTCGGAGTTTAGCAATGCAGAATGTATTAAGTGCATCGGGGATGTTCGCACTATATCACACTGATGGCTTTCATGCCGTCATTCGCAAAAAAACGGCATCCCTGATCTACAGAATGCGTGGCGGCCGCAATAAAATCCTGACGACTGTAGCGGACAGGATCTCTTCCCCATTGTGGAGGTCCTTGGTTCGCAGAGTCATTTAATTTTAAGTTTATTTTTCTATTTTTGTAAAATTTCCCATGTACCTACATATGGATTTAAATTGTCCGAAATAAAGAATATTTTATTTTATTTTATTTATTTTTTAAGTGGGTACCTAACTATTTAGTATTGTTGGTATATCCTTACTTTTTAATAATGGCAACACTGTCACTAAGTCCAGTATAAAACCAACAACCGCCCTTAGATAGTTCCCTCCGGTTAAGCAGTAACCAGCCTTAGTGCGCTAAACTGCGAGTGGTCATCGTCAAAAAAAAAAAAAATTGATAGTTCCCTTTTCTCTATTGGCTGTGTTAGGAATCAAACACTAAACCTTCCCTGTGAAACGTGTTCAAGTTTGAAATATAACGATATTATTTGAAAGTTTAAACGCTATCTTTATTACGCCCTAAACCTGATTTCCTATAAGTATTAATAAATGATCATAACAAAAAACATCAATCAAAGGAAATATCCGCCAAATGCGAGTCGGATTCGCACCTGAAAGGATCCGTACCATTATCCGAAAAAATCACGGTATACGTATAGCCCGCTTTAATGTATTATTTTTATTTTATTTGCTGTGCTCCGCTTCCGTTATTCTATTGCCGCTGGGCAATAGAAATTAGAAATACCAAATTGAGATATTCATCGACTGAGGATTTATTTGAAGATTTTGGGAAAACGGCCGTTGGTAAACCTAATATATTCCTACTTTCATAATGCCGTCATCGCTTTAGACAAATCTTAAGAATACTGGAACATAGGATGAACAATGAATCACCATTAAGGTCTCGGTGATCTTGATGGTGATTCATCGTTCAGTCTCGACTGAGACTTTGACTAAACAAATTAAAAATCAGCCTAAACCCAAGTAGTAAGAAGTTTAGGAAGTTGAATAAAACCTTGAAAAAAAATTTGTTCCCCAAGTTATTAGTATCAAAATCGTTGCAAATTAGCTCTAGAACATCCTATATGAAGAAATGCAACGAGGCTTTAGCTTTCATAACTTTGAATCATTTAAGTAGCCCCTTCAGAAAATGTTATACCTTTTGAGTGCCATTTTTATTGGTTGGAAATTATGAAATGACTCCTTCCGCTCCTCTGTGCGGACCGGGACGGAGTGTCAGACTCTTACTGACTAAAAACCAGCCGTGTTCCTGTAAATGCCCTTTGCGTTCCAGGGCCGCGGTGACTCTTTCGAACAAATTCCGCAGCCCTGTTGAATGGCTACTTGGACCAAAAGTCATCCTCTTTTTTTTATTAGAGTTGAGTTTGCTCTTGACTCTAGTCTACTCTAGTCACTTTTGACAATTATTGGCTATAAAACTGGTTGACTAGGTAAGGGAAAAGTCTTAACTATCAAGGTTGAACCTAATATTTCCTCAAAACTGCTCAAACCACATTTAGGAAGCTCAAGCTATAATCTCTAAAACTCACTACTAAAATAGAATCAAGATCCATATTTCACGACTCAAGAGGCATAAAGATATCAAATTAATTTTACTCTACTTTCATTTTATTTTGAGCCTAAAGACTCAACCCTTACAAAAATATTTGAACAATTCTTTCGTCCCTCAAGGACTTTATTAAAGTCAGCTCAATTAAGTCGCGGACGGCTTAGCCGTAAGCCTGGGATAGTGATGTTCAATCCCGGGATTTTTTCCGGGATTATAAGATTTTTGAAGGGATTTCTTTCATATGGCTTCAATGTCTGGTCGCGATTTGTTTTCCTTTTTGTTGAGATTTTTTTCAGTTGTTGTTTTGACTGAGTGAAGTTTTTGAAGTCTTTGACAGCATTGTGATTTGGTAAGTTGAGGAAAGGGTTTATTTAAACTGACCATCCTCAGGGCATATCAATATTTTTGTTTGAGTCAAAGGTGGGATTTCAGCTTAGTGACCTGTAAATATCTTTTAACATTTTCCCGTAACCTATCTCAAAGAAACCGTGTGTAATTTCAGAATAAAGAAGAAAAACTGATGTAATTTAGCAATAGTGGCTTTCACCAGTAAACCAGTTACGTGATTGGACCAGTAGACAGCCCCAGAGACTACCTTATGCAAATAACCATAATTTACATTTAACGTATAACTTTTCGCTAGCCTGCCCCTCCCACTACAGTTGATAACTATACAATGAAACCTACATACAATGTAGATGCCTATACAACTAATTTTCAGGCATCAAAATGACCACTGAAGTGTAGGTACTTACCTAACGCAAGCTTCGAAGGCACATGCAATGATTTTGAAGTACGTGAATACGAAACATTTTACGTCAAGCAATAAACTCAACTCCAATAGGTACCTACGCCCCTGGTTAAATCCATGGTCCGGAGCGAGGAGGCTTGGGAAGCGGTCACCTCCTTCTGCGAAGCAATAATGCTAGCGAAGGAGACGGGCCGCGCGAGGGAGAGACAAGGCCTTCACCCCAACCGCCGCTACAGGAGAAGACGCCCCGGGCGTTGGGAGTCGCAGGGCGATCCCTGGCCACCGTAGGCGCGGGCCTGCGGACGGCGAGCGTTAGGTGGCTCGCTGTCCGATCCCCACCAGGCCCGATTTGATGGCGCTTTGTTTTCCACGCGCGCCTCAAAGAGATGTCAGCATAGTAGACGGGGTCCGTTAGGGCCAGAGCCTACCAGGGTTGCGGAATATGTTCGAAAGCGTCACCGCGGCCCTGGAACGCAAAGCGCTTTAGAAGGAACACGGATGGGTTTTAGTCAGTAAGAGCTCCACCCAGAGCGGAAGAAGCCATTTGATGATTTCCCATCCTTAAAAAAAAAAACAACTAGGTACCTACGCTACGCGCAACATAATACATATGGTGTTCTAAGTCACGTGCCACGAAAGTAGATCATGAAAACAAAAACGAAACTAAACATATTTAAACAGGAACGCTTTTTAATTCTTTAGTCCCATAATTAACACAGCCCATCTAACAAACGGGTTGCGGGGGACAGAGGGGGTTGGGAGGTGTTCGGGGGGTCACGGCGAGTCACTGCGTGTTGTATCCACCCCTTAATCGCGGGATTTACGATGATTTGTGTTCTAGTGATGGGACAAGCATTTTGGGAATAGTCGGTCAGTATTATCGAGATTTGTGGATTAGTGTGGCTGTATTTTGATTATAATAGATTCAAATATTTATGAGATTGTTAGGTGTTTTAGTTTTGTTTTGGTACTTACTGTTTTTTTTATGCAACGGCTCTCCATTGTATACCGATCTTCACTCTGATCGGTTGAGTCAGAGGAAAAGCTTTTAACGATCATTATTTAGAATTGTACCGATTTAGCCATTTTTAGGGTGCCGTACCCAAAGGGTAAAACGGGACCCTATTACTAAGACTTCGCTGTCCATCTGTCCGTCTGTCATCAGACTTTATATCATGAACCGTGATTGTTAGACAGTTGAAATTCACAAATGATGTATTTCTGTTGCCGCTATAACAACAAATATTTAAAAAACAGAATAAAATAAATATTTACGGGCCCCCAAACAATAAACGTGATTTTTTTGCCGACTCGCACTTGGCTGGTTTTTTTTAATGATTTGAAGAGTACTGATAGGTCAGTACTCTTCATGATATCTATCGCGCAAAAATATTACTGTGTAAAATTGCTTTTTGTAAAATACTGCTATTCAGCTGAATCCGGTTCGACTGGAAGCCGATCCCAATATAATTGGGAAAAGGCTAGGCTGATGATGAAAATTGCTTTTTATCTATAATGTCTTCGAAGTGAGATCTAACTGTAAACCAAGTTCTCTCGAAGTTCCTTTTCAATATTGCACCTGATATGCATAGTATTCTTTTGTTGCTAAATGTGATACTGCTACGTTGAGCAAGTTTTTTACACCAACTTAAATCAATATGTTTAACTGCAATTTTGTGAAAACTATTACACTACATAGTAGTTAATAACAACATTTTTTCTGTTAAAGCCACTGATGACAGTTAACAATTATCAGGAAAAGATCTGCAATCTGACCGGATCGTTCCAAAAATATTTTTGCTACCCTCAAAACCTTAAACAATAGACTGCAGCATCTATCAATTAAGTGTAATTAAGCAGATATTATGAGAGGAGCCCTTTCTTTTGGAACTTGATCCTCCCCTGTCCATCCGTCTGTCTGTCAGCGGACTGTATCTCATTTATGTAGGCTTTGCTTTATTTCTGTAACACCTTTTTTTTTTTAAGGATGGATAATCATCAAATGAGTTCTTCCGCTCTGGTTGGAGCGGAAGGGCGTGTCAGACTCTTACTGACTAAAACCCATCCGAGTTCTTTCTAAAGCCCTTTGCGTGCCAGGGCCGCGGTGACTCTTTCGAATAAATTCCGCAACCCTGGCAGGCTCTGGCCCTAGCGGGCCCCGTCTTCTATGCTGACATCTCTTTGAGGCGCGCGTGAAACACAACGCGCCATCGACCCGGGGCTGGTGGTGACCGGACAGCGAGCCACCCAACGCTCGCCGTCCGCAGGCCCGCGCCTGTAACACCTGGTATGATATTTTTGTTTCAAAAATATTTCTCTTACCCTTAAAACCACAAACAATAGACCGCAGTCACTAGGCAGAGCGGTCAAATTAAATGTAATTAAGCAGAAATTATGAGCCGCCATCAGATGTAGCTTATGAGTTACGAGTTACGACTGTTCGTATGTGAATGTTTTGTTCCAGCACAATGCCGGATTATGTGGCCTACCTTGTTGTATATTCTCGTTTTGATATTATTGTATTTTGAAGTGGTTGTTTTTGTTAAAATTTGCTGGTCACTGTTGCAGGAAAGTGACGTCTGAAACAACGATAAATAATAATATAGTTCTGTTATTTATTTAGCTCGTATAATAACGAGCTTCAAGAGTAACCAACGCTTGACGAAGTCGATCGGTGGACTGGTGCTCATACATTGAGACTTCTCCATGCCTCGGAAAGCACGTTAAGCCGTTGATCCCGGCTGTCATTTATAGATCTTTGGCAGTCGTTACTATTTGCTATTATAAAATAACAAATTCTTCAACTTATACTATAAGATCTATCACCTTGGCAAATTTCAGGACTGTGGGACAACGGAATGTACCCTATAGGTTTCGATTCCCTTGCGAGCGTCAAATAATGCGCCATAAACGGAGCTTAAACGGCCTTATCTTTAGATTGCGTTGACTTAGAAGTTTGGTTTTTTCACTGCTCCAAGAGGTAGCTGTTCTGAATACTTGGAGTTATTTCTATTATATTTATCGTTATTTCAGCTTAATTCCTTCACGCGTTCCTGAGAAAAAAGGTCTTGACAGACAGATAGACGGACAACAAAGTGATCCTATAAGGGTTCCGTTTTTGCCGACTGAGGAACGGAACCCTACAAAATGGAAAAATGCCTCAAGTTTGCCATATACGTTTGTATGTTACGATAGGAAAAAAACTTACTGGCTCAATGTAATTTGGTTTCTCAGAAAATAAGTAATATCTAGGGGCTCTGGGATCTTGCTCTATTAGGACCTGCGGGCTTAAACGTTAATAATGCTGACCTGACAACCTAAAATTGCGGGAAAAAAACAGCGGTTCAGTACATTTTTGACGTGACAACGTCTAATAAATCGATGAACGCCGGCTGCACGCACGAAAAAGGATGACTCATTGTTACGTTACGATAATTGTAACGCTACGATAATTTCATCAATGTTTTGTTATGACGTTGTCACGTTAAACTATCGTCCGTAAACCGACTTTACAGACAACCAATTTTCGAGTTATGTATACAATGAGTAACAGAATAAACGCAACACCTGAAAAGGGATCATTGTACTCATCATTTTGATCATTTACTATGAGACTAACTCTGAAGTCGCGACTGCTCCACATGTATGTGCGCATAACTCGACAAAATATCCTGAACAGCTGATTTGTTTTTCGCAATTTCGTGGATGGCCCCATTCTAAAAGTTTTTTTATAATGATGAGTACAAATACTCCTTTTCAGGTTTTGCGATAATTCTGTTTCTTTGTATGTAGTTCTGATATAGTTAAGTTTATTTATGCACAACAAAATAATCAAAACAATTTCAATATTGTCACAAAATAATAACCTCGCACATTTGCGTGCAATCAATGCACGTCATACAACATAAAAATAGCCCAATACAGAAATAATTGCTCAAAATGACTGTCATTCAAGTAAATGAACGTAATACATAGTAAACTTGTACAATTTAACCGACCTTCGCACAAAAGGTGTTATGCGACGAAGCGTGAGAATCCTGAGTGTCAGTCGTACTTCCTCATATTATTCGTGTGTTTGCATGTGTTAATGTACTGGCTAATAGGTTTAATTTAAAAATTCTTCAAAATCTAAAAAAAATTCAAACAATCTTTATTTAGAGAAAATAAAAATACGATGGATTTTAATTTATTAAGTTATTTACAGGTACTTAATTTTAATAAAAAAACAGGAAGTAAAATTGACAAATTTAGTAAAAGTCATCGATCTCGTTAACAAACAGAAAAAAATAACCCTTTATTGACGTGAAATCGACCTACAATTTTGTACACCAAATAATCAAGGTATGGGTAAATGATGATTGGCGCATTAATACCAGTCAATAGGACCTTAT
Source organism: Mamestra configurata (assembly GCA_002192655.3). Taxonomy (NCBI): domain Eukaryota; kingdom Metazoa; phylum Arthropoda; class Insecta; order Lepidoptera; family Noctuidae; genus Mamestra; species Mamestra configurata. The sequence continues at coordinate 121,913 of NDFZ01005092.1, read as the reverse complement.
CAAAACAGAGTAGCTCGTAACAAAATAATCACAGCCACACGGGTCGATCTTCAAGGTTTAAGCAACGCTTGCCGAGATTGGTCGATTGATGGGTGACCATCTTAACATACCGAGACTCCTCCGTGCCTCGAAAGCACGTTAAGCCGTTGATCCCTGCTCCCATTTGTAGATCTTTGGTAGTCGTTATGGATAGTCAGAAGCCAGAAAAATCTGACACCAGTCCGGCCATGGAGTACCGTGTTACCCCGTTAACTGATTGTGCAGGTCTGGCTGGCAGCCGCTCCACGTAAAATACTGGTATTCAGCTGAATCTGGTTTGAGTGGAAGCCGACCCCAATATAGTTGGGAAAAGGCTAGGCAGAAGATGAGGACCTTATCACATATATTGAATACCACGATTTTTAAACCCGACGGATCTTGCTTCTAATACACATTGTTTTGGATGGATCAAAGGACACAGCGAATCCTGAGGCAACGATGCAGCGGACGAACTCGCCAGAAGGGGTTCGAGTGTGGCAACGATCGGACCCGAACCCATCGAGCCACTCCCCTTCGGGTATCTACGCAACCTGGTAAGGAAACGCACCAGTGACAAACATCACAAGCTGTAGGTTGACCGCGGTGAGTGTAGGTAGGCCGAAGAGGCACTCCCCTCTATTCGATGGCCGTAAAAAAGTATTCCAAATGTTCAGTTGTCAATTTATCGAGAGTTTACAATCTCTCAAGTTATTTTATAATCTTACGGAGATTGCCATTTTACGGTGACATATGCACTATGAAAGTAAACCTAAGGTTCTTCTGGGTAAACTATATTGTTCCGATTATTCATTTTTTTTAAATTCATTTCTAAAATTTTTGAATATTTGTTAAAAAATAAAAACATATGAAAATAGTAGCCCACCGGTATCGGGAACAGGGTCCAAGCTACTGGCGGTTAGGGCTCAAGAGAGAGGAACCTCCTAACAATACGAGCCGTGTCCAGAAGTACCACTTTCTGAATCAGGCCCTTGATCCAGCTGCCTAACGAGAGCCATTGGCTGACACAACTATCGGTACAATGATTGCTGAGTCCACATCCCACATGTCGACAACCTCGCGAGCCAAGTCAATATATTTGATTTGTTTATCTTTCTCGGCTTTCACGAGGTTCTCGTTATGCGGAACGGTTATGTCTACAATCATTGCACGCCTCTCGATTCGGTCCACCACCACTATATCAGGCTTATTGGCAACAATAGTCCTGTCAGTGATGATGGACCGATCCCAGTACAATGTGATATTGCCATTATCGAGAACTGGGTCGGGCGCATACCTGTAGTACGGCACCTCCGATTCCACAAGAGAGTATTTCAGAGCAAGTTGCTGATGGATAATCCTGGCTACAAGGTTGTGCCTATGCAAGTATTCTCCGTTAGCTAGACGAGAACAACCAGAGACAATGTGGCGAATCGATTCTCCCGGACGGTGACATGCCCGACATATGTCAACCGTGCCGTCCTTCACAATAAATCTCCGGTAGTTATTCGTCATGATAACTTCGTCCATAATTGCACAGACAAAACCTTCGGTTTCTCCAAAGAGATCACCGAAACGCAACCAGGCTACGGACGCTAATTGATCTACGTCGGGCCCATGTAGGGCCCGGAAATAGCGTCCGTGAAGTTCCTTACTTTGCCATACCGCCCTGCGATCGTTAGTGTCTAGCACCGCAGGTTTGCGCCAGTTCTCATTTGCCAAAGAGAGCGGGGTGAGTCCCTTGTCCACCGCCACTACATCTCGATGCATACCCACGTCGACAGCTAGGAAATATTCCCTGAGACTGCATATCTCGCGATTGTGGAGAGTCTTAGCATTTAAGAAGCCTCGACCTCCACACTTTCGCGGGATATACAGTCTCATTACCGACGACCGTGGGTGATGCATTCGATATGCAGTAAGCAGTGTACGGACCCGCCTATCCAGGGCGTCAAGTTCCGTTTGAGTCCATTTGAGTACGCCGAAAGAGTGCATCAATACCGGCATGACCCAACCGTTGAAGGCGCGCACCTTGTTTCCGCCTGATAGAAGGCTATTGAATACCTTCTTCAGGCGGCCAAAGAAGCGCTCCTTCAACGATTGCTTCATGTCAGTAACATTGATACCTAACGCTTCCGACATACCCAAATACTTGTAAGTTTCAGTTGAAGAGAGGGATCTGAGGTTTATGGAATCCGAGAGTTGAGTTCCCACGGATTCCATAATCTCCCCACGCTTTACATGCATGACCGCACATTTGTCCACACCAAACTCCATCCTGATGGCACTACTGAAAGTTTCAGTTACCTTCAGTAGCTCCATCAGTTGCAGATTACTGGGGGCAAAGAGTTTCAAATCATCCATGTAAAGGAGGTGAGATATAACCTGACCACCTCTCTTCAACCGATAGCCCAGCCCTGAATTCTCCAGCAGTGTGCTTAGAGGGTTCAAGGCTAGGCAAAACCAAAGCGGACTCAAACTATCGCCCTGAAATATACCCCGCTCGATCCTTACCGGTTCGCTGTTCCTCTGGATATTTCGACATCCTGGATAGCGAAGAACTGTCCTCCATTGCCCCATACACGACATCAGGAAGGTGCGTAGCATTGTATCAATTTTATACAATTCTAGCACCCTCATGAGCCATGTATGAGGCACCGAGTCATTGGCCTTCTTATAGTCTATCCAACATGTCGACAGATCCTTTCGGGAACGCCGAACCTGTTGGCTAATGGCCATATCAATGAGGAGTAGCTCCTTAGTACCGCGGGACCCATTCCTACATCCATTTTGAGAGACAGACATGATGTTGTTGCTGTTAATATGATTATTAATTTTAGCTCTCAAAATAGATGTAAGATGTTATATTATTATTATTATTCCATGTTATTATTATATTATTATTATTCAATGTCTTAGTGTGTCTTAGATAATTGCTGTTATTAAGAACCTGACACCTGACATTTGTGACTCATCTCGGTGTGAGAAACCATGTTGTAAGCTATTGTGACAAACTGACTAACACTTAAGGCATTAATGTTAGTTTACCTTCAAGTGGTTATAACATTGTCTACTGCGGTCTACAATGCGGTACTGAAATGTGCCTCATTATTAATGGGCTATTTTTCTAGATACAAATCAATATATAGAAAACTCTTGCGTTACTGAGTGACTAACAGACAATGCACAGCCGAAACTACTGGTTACTAAAAGCTAAAATTTGGAAAAAATATTTGGTGCAATACTATTATTTTTCAATTTTCTTATGTCGACATAAAAGGCGGACTTTCATTCAAAATCGTTTCTTGACTAACGCCAGTAACGATGACAGTTTTTGTCTCGTCGTGTTGTTGTGTTTATCAAGTGGCTAAATACAAAGGTTCATGGTTTTATTTTCAATAATGACGTTCTTTCATACAAACTTTCATCCCCTATTGCAACCCTTTTAAACCCATTTCTCAAGAAATACGAATCTTAGATAAAAATGTTAAAATATCAGAAACGTGTTTTAGTGTTTTTTGTGAAAAACTAATAATGACAGCCTTTATTATTTACTTCGGTCAACATTCGTACCAAGTTTCACGTACATTAGCCCTAGGAATAAGATGCTTCCATACAAAGTTAAACACCCCTAATTCGACTATATATCATATTGAGAGGAGCTGTGAAAAACTAATACGGGCAATCTTTATTATTTACTTTGGTCAATATTTGTACCAAATTTCAAGAAAATTGGATCAAGGAATAAGATTTTTCATACAAAGTTCCAACCAAAATCCCAAAGGGGGTGAAAATTCACTCCCTTAGGGGATGAACTTTCAAAAAATATTTTTTATCGGATGCCTACGTCATACAAAAAACACACCCTCCAAGTTTCAGGTCTCTTTGATCAGTGGTTTAGGCTGTGCGTTGATCCGTCAGTCAGTCATTCAGGACAAAGCATTTTATATGTATAGATGGTACGAAACCCTTCGTGCGCGAGTCCGACTCGCACTTGGCCGGTTTTATTATTTTTTGCAATAGTGGCAATGGAAATACACACTCTGTGAAAATTCAACTGTCTACCTATTACGGTTCTTGAGATACTCTTGAGATACAGCCGTCTGGTCGGAGGATCCTGCTTGTTCTATAGAGGTTGCGTGGCTTTGCACTCTGTTTCCTGTTTACACCGGAAGCCGACCAACTTCATCATCTGGATAGCCTTTTCTCATCTATCATTTAGTACTAGCTGCCGCCCGCGTAAATATCGCAAATTATTCTAAGGGAACATACTTTCGGAATAAAAAGTAACCTATATGTTATTCCAGACTATAATCTACCTTTATGCCAAATTTCATCAAGATTCGTTAAGCCGTTCTGACATGACTGAGTTACAAACATACATCCATACATACAAACTTTCGCGTTTATAATATTAGTATAAATATACATTTTACGCGCAGCATCTATCTACCAGATTTCCACAAACCATTAACAGGGTAACACTGTAGTTCTTGGCAAGACTGGAGTCAGATTTACTGGCTTCTGACGATCCATAACGACTGCCAAAGATCTACAAATGACAGCCGAGACCAAGGGCTAACGTGCTTTCCGAGGTACGGAGGAAACTCGGTATGTTAAGAGGGTCACCCATTCACATACTAACCTTGGCAAGCGTTGCTTAACCTTTATCGACGCGTGCGGCTGTTATTCTTGAACCACTAGCTCCTCAAGACTAGACTAGAAATACCTAATGCAAATAAACTTTAGAAATGTTTTAACCTATTATGACAAGTAAGTACAATGCGGTTTCAACATAATAGTTCACCCCAGTGCACTTACTTTGTCCTCTATTGCATAATATCTTGAGACAATAATATCTTAATAATATCTTGAGACAACTCACACACGGTCATCCGATCCCAAACTAGGCAGAGCCTGTGCTATGGCAACCAGATAACTGATAAACATACTTATATATTTCTAAATACATACATATTATAGACAAATTACACCCAGACACAGAACAAATGATCATGCTCATCACACAAAGATTTGTCCTGGGTGGGAATCGAACCCACGACCTCCGGTTTAGCAGTCAGGGTTACTAACCACTCGACCAACAGGCCAGTCAAAAGTGTATAAGTACTAAGTATGTATTTCATTGTGATAATGAATGTTTAATGACTGTCTCGTTGATTTATTAATCACACGCCTTTTTTTTTAATAATGGGAAATCATCAAATTACCTCTTCCGCTCTGGGTGGAGCGGAAAGGCGTGTCAGACTCTTACTGACTGAAACCCTTCCATGTTCCTTCTAAAGCCCTTTGCGTTCCAGGGCCGCGGTGACTCTTTCGAACAAATTTCGCAACCCTGGCCGGCTCTGGCCCCGTCTACTATGCTGACATCTCTTTGAGACGCGCGTGGAACACAACGCGTCAAGCCTGGTGGTGATCGGACAGCGAGCCACCCAACTCTCGCCGTCCGGTGGCCGGGGCGTCTTCCCCTGTAGCGGCGGATGGGGCGAAGGCCTTGTCTTTCCCTCACGCGGCCAGCCTCCTCCTTTGCCAGCATAACTACTTCACAGAAGGAGGTGACCGCTTCCCAAGCCTCCTCACACCGGAACATGGATTTAACCAGGGCCGGACGCGAGAGGTCGCCGCCGCCGATCGCCTCGACGAGGACACGGCGGTGCTCAGCCCAAGTAAGGCAGATCTCCACCGTATGATCCACCGTGTCCTGAGGTGTGAAGTGAATGAGGTCCTAGGTTCGATTCCAGGGTACTTTCTATCTGGAATCATCTACTATAGTCTGACTTTTAATCTGATAGAATTTCAATAGGCTAAACCAAAAACAAATTGTTTATTTTTTCCTCACAAAACCAGACATTAAAAGCTAGTTTATTTATTACTGGCTCTTGCCCGCGACTTCGTACGCGCATATCCCATTTTTCCCGTTCCCGTATAGCCAGAGATTAGCGCGTTCAAACAAATATTATTTATATTATAGCATCTCAAATGCGTCATCGTGCCAAAAGCTGCACAAGCGACGCATGTATTTAATCTCATTTGCGTGCAATACTTTTATGCTTCAAGGCTTCATTCATAACATTACTATGAATGAAACCGCAAACTTTAGTCACTGACGACTCAGTGGCAACTCGGTAACAACACAGTGACTACCGAGATAAACGTGCTCCCTAGGTATTGAAGAACACACATTTTATACATGAATTCAGTAGCCGGTTGCGGTCACGTCATTGTACGTACATTTCCTTTAGGGACCATACACAGCATTGGCTATACCATCTGGTGTTGCATATTCGAAACTTTAACGTTAAGAATACTTGACATTGATGCTTTGTGCTGCCACCTATAGTTCCTGCACGCGCCGTTTAGGGAAACGTGCACAAAGTAGACTGTACCATCAAATGTTGCAATTTCGAAACTTATTAGTCAAATATACTTGACAATGACATTTCTGTGCGGCCACCAATAGTTCCTGCACGTTCCCTTATCTGTATCATTTGTTTCATCACCACTGCTCTCAGGATCTGGGGCAGTATTATGGACACCATAAAGTGCGGCTGCTAAAAAGGACTAAAGACTTCTGAAAAAGAAACACCTTAAAGTGCAAATAACTTAAGTTTCGAAAGTTGTTGGTTTTGCTCTTCGTTTTTTTGACACCAACTTCTTACAATTTAAGCGTGACGTAGGCTTATAAAAAAAATAGTTATTAATTTCAGGTGCTTTTATTTAAGCCAAATTCCAAAAGCAAAGAAAAACACAAGAAGTTAAATTAGTCATAGTGTAAAATCTGCTACAATAATACAATTATTTTTCTTGCAGTTACTTACTTGGCTACGATATTATCTGTTAATATTTTTCCTTTCTTCAAACTAAATAAATTAAAAAAATATTCGTTTGCTTAACTACACAGAATAATTTAACGAAATAGGACTTAAGAGTCTTTAAAGAAATATAGCCTTATTTTAATGTTGAAACTTTGTCGGGGTTTGGGCCTGCACCGAGGCTTTCGAAAAGCAGTCTTTAAAGTATTACTTTCTTCACTTGACCTTGAGACCTTGCGCAGGTTCCGTAGTATTTTTGCGTCGCGTACTCAGCATGGACACCAGTTAGTGAGATAGCGAAGTCGCAAAAATCTAACAATCAAATTTCGAACTGATGTTGGACACCCTCAGCAACAACCCTGTTATTGCCCCGGAAATTGCGAGGATAATTGCTTCATGTTTCCGAGTTAAGTGTATTAAGAGAAAACATGTGATAGACACATAGAATATACTTTATTTTCCCCAAAAATAGTTACACATCTATATTCACAAACATGAGCCAGAGCCTGCTCTGCTCGTATTCCGTCCCATGGTGTCAGGATGCACATTTTGTTGCACCGTTCTAATTATCTTTACGAGTCCTTAATGAGATGACATGTTTTACCTCAGCACTGACACTACAATTCCCTTGGAAGAATAGTTCTGACAGGTTGAACCATAGAATTCCTCACTAACTTTAGTAACATGCGGCTCGGCTGAACAACTTATTTTAAGACCCCTGATGGTCTTGTTCTACAAATTGCTTCTATCCGGTAACTCGATGCAGTAGGTGCTTTGAGCGGCCGGCTCTAAATCTATTAAGTTCGCTTTCGTGAGACCACATTATGGACACGTTCGTGCGTTACGTCTTCAATTGACAACATATGACGCTCAACTGCATGTTTCACGGAAGCAAACAAGCCGCGCCAGCTGGAAATGTTGCGCGCTGTTGTACAACGTCGCCCAATTTATCTAGTATAAATTGACCCTTAAGCCCGCAGAGTCGAAGCGTCAATCTGAAACTTCACATAGCCAATTCACTCATATTTCCACAACGTAATGCATATTGAGATATTTCTTTCGCTCCCCGCTTTCTTTTTATCTCAAAAAAAAATGTGCGTTATGTTGTGGAGTTAAAGGTAAATATGCTATGTCAAGTTCGAGATTGACGCTTCGACTCTGCGCTAGTATAAATTGACCTTAAGGGTGACAAAAACTGTTGCAAGTTGACGTTCTAGAGCGTTCCTGGAACATTTTGGAAGTAAAACGACAAGTCAAAATGATAGTAGTTTATTGTAAACCATTTTAAATGACTAGATTTTTTTTTAAAACGTTGCCCCTTACTAGTAATTTCTAGGAAAAGGCGTTTACAAACATACAAAGTCACATACACGAACAGCCAGACCCGGAACAACTATCTGTAGGCCATACAAATATTTGTTCCGTGCGGGGATCAAACCCGCGACACGCAGCGCAGCAGTCAATCGCTCAACCACTGCACCAACCGTGTCGTCTAAAGTTAACATTGCTATTCAGATCATTAGTCTATGTCTACATATATCAACACTTATTATAAGTTAAATCTTATACAATGCCATGAGAACGTGATATTCTGACAGCTATGGCGACACTTGAGTGATCAAGGACGTTCATTTAAAATAAAAAATATTATTATTATTTAAATGTGGGCAAACTTTGTCATTGCAGTAGTCTCAAAATAGTAGCCTGAGTCGAAGTCGAGGCTGTTATGGAGCAGAGAGACTTCAATGAAAAATGCCCACGTGTATCAAACGACGTTTTAAAATGAATAATAATATAGTAAAAAATATGTTTTATTATAAGTAATTTTATAGGATTCCTATAAACACATAATTTAGTAACAAGTTATTGGAAAAAACCGATCGATTTTTTTTTACGTGTCTTGTTCGATTTTCGCGGAGCCTGTCCAGCGACCAGCTAAATATAATACTTAAATACAATATATTATAGATGAGGGCTGGCCGCTGCATTTTTCCGCACTAGTGTGAAAAGCACTTCACTTCGACCCCATAAGTGGTAAGGGATAGAAGCGGGTTTAAGAGTGTGTTGAAAAATAAAATATTCCTAAAACCATGTCACTCAGCATAACTGAGAGTTATGTTGACACACCAAGTTCGAAGTTGTCACACTTACACAATATTTTTACTGAAGTGATACCTGGTCACCGCGATTATTTCAGTAAAGACTACCATTTAAATTGCTATAATATACTATTATTTTTGACAATATATTTCTGTCTTTGAATAAAAAACATTGTTGGTTGCATCACTGAGCTTGCTTTTTATCATTTTTATTTTCGTTTCTCAGAACTTCATATTTCATGTTTGCGATTTTGGTTCGTTTTCATTGTGGTTCTGCAAGTCATCCTTCTTTGACTCCTCGCATTTTTGGAGCTTGGCCGCATTCTCATCAAGTTTATCCGAGTAGAGTTGCAGGGTACATTGCAGCTCATCTCTATATTGCTTCACTTCACTGCGCAGGTCTAGTAACATTTGTTGCGTCCTGTTGTCACAGACAGCAGTGTGTGATAGCAATGTCGCATCGTTCACCCTCGAAATCTGCTGTGCACTGACAAACGGGTTCATCCTCCTCATTCAGGGAGCAGACGCCGCCATGCAAACAGTACATATAGCACGCGTTAACTTCGCACCTTTCTCCGGAGTAACCAGCTTCACAACTGAAATAATGAAGATAAGAAACAGCGTTATTCGAGGAACAAAGAAACCAACAAATATTTGTGACTGGTAGTAACAGGCGGACGAGGTGCGCAACCAGTACGCTGCGTTTCAGATATTCTGTAATAGTGATATAATTTCTTTGAGCGAACTAAACTGGCTGACCTTTAATTTATTAAAAATATTTCAGTGAAAATAAGTCCTCGTGTGGTTGTGATTTACTGTTACATTGATACCTTTCAACCAGGGTTGTTGCGAATGTTCACATCGGCATCCCCAAAAGCGGATGTGAATTTTTTTTCTTTTTTTAAGGAAGGGCGTGTCAGACTCTTACTGACTAAAACCCATCCGTGTTCCTTCTAAAGCCTATTCCTTTTCAGGGCCGCGGTGACTCTTTCGAACAAATTCCGCAACCCTGGCAGGCTTTGGCCGTAGCAGGCCCCGTCTCCTATGCTGATATCTCTTTGAGGAGCGCGTGGAATACAACGCGCTATCGACCCGGGCCTGGTGGTGATCGGACAGTGAGCCACCCAACGCTCGCCGTACGCAGGCCCGCGCCTACGGTGACCGGAGTCGCCCTGCGACTCCCGACGCCCGGACCCGCCCGGCCCGATCTTCTCCTGTAGCGGCGGTTGGGGCGAAGGCGTTGTCTCTCCCTCGCGCGGCCCGCCTCCTCCTTCGCTAGCATTATTGCTTCGCAGAAGGAGGTGACCGCTACTTAAGCCTCCTCGCTCCGGACCATGGATTTAACCAGGGCCGGACGCGAGAGGTTGCAGCCGCCGATCGCGTCGACGAGGACATTGCGGTGCTCAGCTCAAGCAGGACAGACCTCCACCGTATGCCCAACCGTGTCCTCCAGGCGATCCTCACAGTGCTGACACCCGGGCGTGTCCTCCCGCTGAATCCGAAACAGGTACCTCCCGAAACAGCCGAGTCCGGAGACTACCTGCATCAGGCGGAAGGTGAGGACGCCGTGGCGCCTCTCCAGCCACTCCCCAAAGAGGGGCCTAACCGCCGCAATTGTGGCGTGCCCATATATCTCCATGTTGTCTTTTTATGTGTGTCAACAAAAAAATGTGCTCACTTAACTCAGCAAAATGAAGCAAGTTTCTAATTTTTGTCGCAATAGGTTGTTGTGGAGGGTGTCCTACGTCAGTTCGAAACATAATTATTAAATTTTTATTAGTCCGAACACTGTTCTCCGATACTACGTTTCACCAAAAATAGTTACACAAACATGAGCTAGAGCCCACTCAGCTCGTAGTAGCAGAAGGTACTTTTTGTATTGCCGCGCTAATTATCTTCACAAGTCTTAATGAAATGAACATGTTTTACCTGCATTTAGGTTGTCCCTCAGCACTGACACTACAATTTCCTTGGAAACAATAGTTCTAACAGGTTGAATCATAGTTCAACTCCCTAACTTTCAGCAGTTCCGCATCCGAAGTATTGAAAACTGGATGGTTGGGTATTAGACTCTTTAAAGCTTCGCAGGTCTTCGTGCCCTGAATTTGTTCCATGATTGTATAGTTGGCTGCTGTCAGGTGACAATACCATAAGGCGTGCAAGCCCGAATTTGAATAAACAATTGGTTCCACATCAAGCTGTTGATTTTTCGGTAATTGCAAAATTGCTTTTTGATTGAAGCTCTTCCAGTAGATGAAATCTTTTGAAATTGCCAACGAACTTGCCCCATTTTCGGTTTTTCTGGAATATAATGTTCTTCTGTTTTTTTCCATTCAATTCGGCATATTCAATATTCAGCGGATAAATTCTATCCTTATTAATAATTTCAATCCAGTACATTTTCTGGGTTTGATGATCAATGGCCAAACTTGGACGTAACAAAACCTCACCATCTACTAAAATTTCTCTTTTGGAGCCATCAAACGCAGCCCTCTCTATCTCGTAGTCTGTGGCCCAGTAAATTTACCTGTAATTTGTTAATAACTTTTATAAATATTCACAAAGCTCTATATGAAGTTGGCAGAATTTGAAAACTGTAGGTCATTTTATATTAGCAACGTACCCTCCACAGCTGTCAACAGCTATAGCTTTGAAGTAGTTATCTGAAGTAATTACAAGATGGCTGTCCACTGCTTTATCAACTGCTGGTTTTAATGAAATCGAATATATTTTCATGTTTTCACTCCAAAAGAGTAATTGTGTGATCGGGTCATAGGCGAGACTCGTGAATTTAGTTTTTGTTAGTCTCATTGCTAAAGTTTGTATCTTCCTGGCTGATAGGTCATAGCTGCATATTGAGAGGTTTTCGTAGGAAAACAGCACCCTGTAGTGAACCGGATCGTAAGTTACTGAATCGATATCTTTAGACGACAAAATGTATTCTGAGTGCGTAAGTGTCCCGTTTTTATAAAATTTAAGTCGTTTGCCTACGCCCTCGACGATGTCTGAAAAAAAAAAAAAACATTTTCTTTATGATATCTGAATAAAAAATTAAACGGGTGAACCGATTTGGATGCGGTTTTTTTTATTTTAACGCAGGTTATCTAGCGGTGGTTCTTAGACATGTTTTATCAAAATCGGTTCAGCCGTTTGAAGATCATCAGCTCTATTCTAGTTGATGAAAGGATGTGACCCACATCCACGGGTCTGATCGATGCGAAATTTGGTATTGTATTACTTCAATAGTATTGCAAGAATATGGTAACCTTGATCTGATGCTGCAGTATGACGTGAGGTCGGAAGAATACCCAACTCTTGTTTGTAACTAAACAAGAGTTGGGTATTCTTCCGCAGCAGAGGTATCATGTCTGGGCTCATTGGAATGGTTTCAATGAACTGATTGTATGAAGATTTGTAACCCTGAACTAATGCAGCAGCATGGCCAGGAATCTAATCTACATTGGTGAACGATATTCAGCTGCTTTAACTTAATTTTTGTATACGATGTACACTAAAAAGTTAAAAATAATTTGTTTTGATCCATTCAGTTAAATAAATAAAAGAATACTCAGTAAAAAAATGGATCAAAACATATTATTTTTTACTTTTTAGGGTTTTTTTCTGCGAGGTTGTTTAATTATTTATTTTTTCTTAACTACTGCTTATTATTATAGTTTAGACGTTTGTCCCCAGCTACCAAAGTGTATCCTCATTTCCTGGCACGCGAAAGCTAAACCGATTGAACACAAATTAGTTTGGGTTTGGCCGGTAACATCCTGTAGTTAAGTAACCGCGAGACCATCGGAGCGTCGCACGTGGAGTCCTGGGTTCGATTCCTAGGTCGGGCAAAAAGTGTTATTGGGTTTTTCTAACAGGAACTTTCCAGTGACAGCCCGAAATTTCGAAGTTGGTGGTGTGACATCCCCGTACGCTTACCGAGGGGTAAGCACGTTAAGCCGTTGGTCCTGCGCCAGATCTCTCACCGGTCGTGTCGGGTTGCTGTCCCATCGGGATATGAGAGTGATGGAAGAGGGAGTGTCCCTGTGTTTGCGCACACACTTGTGCACTATAATATGTCCCGCGCCGATGGCTAGTCTCGGTTAAGATTGGCCACCATGACTGAAATCGGTCAGGAGGACTATATAGTAAAGTATTTCAAAGAAAAATAAAAATAAAATGCTACTTGTGTCGAGTAAATTTATTGCCGAATACATAATGATATAGGTTCCGATCCCTAATTATTTTGGGAATAAATATTATGACCACCAGAAAATACTTCGATACCCTAAGCTCTTTTACCAAATATATATACTTAACACCAAAAAAATTAAGCCTAAAAAAATAATAGTTCTAGCTGTTTTATTCACGACTGTAGTTGAAATTGTATTTGGGGACCAAATATAGTAAATGATCACCAAATTTTTGCGAGCAATTTCTTCTTTAAACAAAATGTGAAGGTTAGGTTAGGTTAAAACTGTGCCTCGCGTCACTGCATAGGTGGCGCGAGGGCGCGCGGGCGCGCGGCGAAAGACTGACGCAGCAACACTTGGAGCTGCGTCGGTCGCAGCTGCGCGAGGTCCTGGTGGCGGAATGGCGGGACAGGCTTTCGAGCCCTTCCGCCGGCCTCATCACCATCGAGGCCATCCGGCCAGTGCTCGACCTGTGGCTCGGGAGAAGGCACGGCTCTCTGACGTTTCGTGCGACGCAGGTCCTCTCGGGGCATGGCTGCTTCGGGAGGTTCTTGTGTCGCATAGGCAGGGAGCCGGACGCTCGATGCCACCACTGCGTCGACTGTCGGGAGGACACGGCACGGCATACGCTTGCAGAGTGTGCAGCTTGGGAGGAGCCGCGCCGTGCCCTCATCTCTGTTGTAGGCGGTGACCTCTCGCTGCCGGCCGTAGTCCATGCTATGGTCGGCGGTGAGGAGTCCTGGGACGCGGTGGTCTCCTTCTGCGAGACAGTTATCGCGCAGAAGGAGGCTGCGGAAAGGGAGAGGGAGATCACAACCGCTCTCCCTGCCCGCAGCAGGCGCATCGGGCGTCGGAGGAGGGCATACGCTGCCCTCTTCCGGCCCCCCTAACTGGGTCCAGGGGCGGCGGACTTGGGGATGTCCGTCGCCCCCCATTCANTCTGACCACTGTGGACTACTAGTTAGCTTCCCTATGCCACTAAATAAAAAGCCAAATAAAATAGTATACCGGCCTTATACATCTAGTCGTTGCAATAAGTTTAAGCATAATGTATCTAAAAAACTTACACCATCTATAGTAAAACATGAACATCCTAATGATATCTATGGAGCCCTTTTTGATGTTGTGCAGAATGAGTACCAAGCTACATTTAAGTCAAAAACTTTAAACACTATGGGTACCTCCATTGGCTTCAACCAATGGGCTACACCAGGTATTTATAAAAGCAAAGCGAGACTATATGAGTTATATGGTTTAAAAAAATATAAGTTTGATACTCCTTTTCTAGAGTATGTTAGAAATTATTCTAAATTATTTAAAAAGATTTGTGCTACTGCTAAATCTAAATTTTTAAGTGACACAATTAAAAATTCTAAAAATAAAGTAAAAGCGACTTGGAAAATTATTAACAATGAAACGGGCAAGTCGGTTAAACAAGAAAATCAAGTAGAGATTATTGTTGACAACAAATTAATAAGTAAAGCAACTGACGTAGCTCAGGCATTTAATGATTTTTTTGCTAATATACCTATAACTACGACTCGCTCCTTAAGTTCGTCCTCGTCTAATGCTGAAAACCTTTTACATAGTAGTGTGCCTAAATGTAGTCAATTATTTCGTTTCGAGCACGTAACACCAAGTGATGTAGTTAATGTTTTCAACACACTTAAGTCAAAAAACACAGGTGATTATTGGGGCATTTCCATTAAACTTTTGAGTAACATAATAGACATCGTAGCCCCTTACCTTGCTGTTACTTTTAATAAATGCGTGGATTTAGGAACTTTTCCTGATCTCATGAAAAGTAGTAAAGTCATACCTTTATTTAAATCTGGTAATAAAAATGATATAGGAAACTTCCGGCCTATTTCTATCTTACCTGCATTTAGCAAAATATTTGAAAAGTTAATACTCAAGCAATTGCTAAGACATTTTAATCTAAATAGCCTCCTCCATAATGAACAGTATGGATTTACAAAAGGTCGTTCAACCACAGATGCAGGTGTTGCTCTCCTGAAACACATATTTAACGCATGGGAGAACTCGCAAAATGCAATTGGAGTTTTCTGTGATCTCTCCAAGGCCTTTGATTGCGTACACCATGATACGCTTTTGCGTAAACTGCGTCATTATGGTCTCCAAAAGGAAGCTCTTAACGTAGTTGATTCATATTTGCATAATAGGTTTCAATGTGTAGATATCAATGGTGTGAAGTCCTCCGGGCTACCAGTTCATTTAGGTGTGCCTCAAGGTTCTATACTGGGTCCATTCTTGTTTCTGGTGTATATAAATGATTTACCATTTTTCTTAAAGGGTATCTGTGATGTAGTTCTCTTTGCAGATGATACCTCTCTTGTCTTTAAAGTAGATAGAAATAGACAAGATTTTGATGACGTAAACAGTGCTCTCTCCATGGTTACGGATTGGTTTACGACAAATAACCTAGTTCTTAATGCTAAGAAAACAAAATGTATCAAGTTTGCCTTACCTAATGTTAATAATCTAGGACCGAATATCATCTTAAACAAAGAGATGCTTGAAACTGTGGACTCAGCAGTATTCTTGGGAATAACTGTTGATTCCAAACTACAATGGGGCCCGCATATATCAAGCCTGTCAGGAAGGCTCAGCTCGGCTGCCTACGCCGTCAGGAAAGTAAGACAATACACTGACGTTTACACAGCTCGGTTAGTCTATTTTAGTTATTTCCATAGCGTTATGTCTTACGGTATCCTATTATGGGGAAGAGCTGCAGACATACAAAATATATTTGTGTTACAAAAACGGGCTGTTCGAGCAATATATCAGCTGGGGTCAAGAGTTTCCTTAAGAGAACTTTTCAAAGATATTGGAATTCTCACGGTAGCATCTCAATTTATTTTTGCAAACATATTATATATTAGGCAAAATATACATTTATACACTAAAACCAGTGATATACATAACTTTAACACTAGAAACAAGCACAAATTACATGCACCATCCCATCGTCTTCGAAGGGTCCAAGGCTCATTTGTGGGGCTCGGTATCCGTTTTTACAATAAGCTACCTCTTTCTTATCTTGAGCTGCCTTTTAACTCGTTTAAAGCTAAAGTTAAATCTAACCTTTGTTCGAAGGCATACTATTCAATCAATGATTATTTAGACGATGATAATAGTTGGTCGCAGTGTTGAACGCAAGACATACTTCGTTTTTAATGTTCTTTCATAGTTAGCTTATGACATATGAGTTCATATATTTGTTAATTTATATGTCCGTAGAGGTCAATTATTTGTTCAACAATGTTTTTATAATGAGTGTATTGCAACATGTGATTAACTAGTGACTTCGACAGTTTGATTTTATTCTATCCTGAGCAACCGGCAGCAAGTTCGTCATGCTCCCTTAGATTTCACTGCTTGCGGTAGCGTCGGGGGTCGGGTTACCTCTTTCCCTCAAATATGGCGAGGGGGTAATGGCTGATCTTTGCGTTATGCTCCTGAACGGGTGCTTCTTGTGGTGAAAGGTCGTCTTGTTAGCCATGGTTTTTATTATTGTTATAACGATTATCTGTTTATTGTTTAATTTAGATGGCCCTGGTTTATCACTTGTGGCGTCGAGTCTCAGATCTATGATTCAATTCTACCCTCTGCACGTGTAAGCGGGCACGCCCTATATGTCTGGAGGCTTATTTAGTTTGACTTAATATCGTTTTTATGCTTGAGTTTGTTTTTTTTTATATGTTAGGGACAAAAAACAGTTACATGCCAAGCTTAACTATAGTAGGCGCCATATAAATGTGGAATAAAGTATATTGACCTTTCCCTAATAACTGTTCATAGGTACCTAAACAATAAAATATAAATCGTTTTTCATTATTAAACAATGTTAAGGATCACGAGAGATGATGATTCGGGACAGCTTTGTGTCATTAATTCCGTTTTTCAAATTAAAAATTTCAATAAATGTAGGTGGGTCAATGACCGTTATTCCACGATTATCTGGCGCCAACTATAGAGATTGTAAAATTAGTACAATACTAAGAAATACATTAAACACAATCTATTACATATTTATGTTACTACACATGTAACCCACACCATTGTCCACGAATTTACAAAAAAAAAGTTAGTAAAACAGACAAGTAGTGTGCGTAAAATACTAATAAGAAGAAATAAAAAAAATATATGTAAATACAAATACTTAAGAATTAAGTAGTCGTTTATCTGATTAAGCTGGCATAATGGAGTGTGCTACCTTAGAAGTAGCGAATTATTTAGTTTTAGGTTTTTGCGTGTTACCTTGTGAGTTTGTTGCGCCACTTCTTCTTCCCAGCTAAATCAATAGGAAGTGGTGACGGGCGGGCGTTTTGGGGGACTGGCTTTAAGTAGAACTTTGACGTTCAAAATGTGCTGGCCTAGTTTGAATAAATGACTTTTGACTTTGACTTTGACTTTTTTTGATAAATTATCTTTGAGCATTCGTTGAGAGCTATCTGCATACTGATGGCAAGTTAGTAATTATACCCATAATCTTTCTAACTTAAGTACAGATATAAATATTGATATACAATACTGTTCAAATAATATTCTGAAAATAAAAACTCATTTTTTAAATTAGGTAACCTAACCAATTTCAATCATACTGGAGGACCCGTGCTGGGGGGCTACTCTCTAAACCCGAAGTCCGTAGTTTAAGGCTTAGTTGTGGGCGTATTCCACTCCGTATCACCTACGGACTTACGATTATTCCGAACCCGAACTAAGAATGAATGACAACACGATTTGACAGTAACACACACAGGCACACACAGGCACATTCGAATACGGATTTGCTAACGCCATGCCACAGAAGTTCAATAAAATATAACAATCAACAATATTATAGGGCTCCAGTACTTACCCCAGGAGAAGGAGTGCGCCAACACCACAAACAGCGGCAACAACGCCAGCACACGAATTATATTCATCTTGTTCATCAGACTTTACTGTTTCAGCACATTTAAATGACACGACTACTTATTGAAATACAAAACTTTTCGCGAACGTGAATTTATATGCTATATTTTATCTGACACACTGATAACCTGAGAGGTCAGCTGATTTGAGCTATTAATACGACGATACAGGATAAGTATTTTCCAAGTGTGTGTGGCCAGCTCTGAAACTTTTATAAGAAATATAAAAATACTAAAAAGACATCATAAGGACCACGCACACTTTAAAAATCACCCCAGCTCGTATCGGCACACGTGCGAATCAGACGTGTTTTTGCGAATGTGATAACAGTAAAACTTAAATAAGTGGGATCTCAAGGAACCTAAGATTTTCATCACTTATAGAGGCTTTTCACCAACTTAATTTCCTAGGTCAATAAGACCATAATACATCGAGGATGACAAACACAACGTCAGTGAAACAGAGTTCCTGATAACTGGGTATAAGAGAAGTTTTAGACAGTTAGACGTTGATGAAGAGTAGGCGACTTGTCAATAATAAGGGAAGGGATAAAAAAACTCAGAAAAAATCCGGTAGAAGTAACCTTGAGGTTACAATATCTTGCAGTGATTAATTTGCCTAGCCGTCTCAGAATGAATGTTGGAGTCGTCTTCCAGTAGCTAGGTAACACGGTACCCCTGGACAGATAAGCTATCAGATTTAACAACATTTTGCCTCGAGTCTTTTGGTTTGAAAAAAGTAAAACAGGAAGGCATGAAATGTGACATGTTTTATTTCATTTCGCCCAGGGCATGTTCTAACGAATAAGTTTGGATAACTGAAGTCAATTCTTCGAATCGTAGGTACCCGATATACTGAATAAGGTGTTGTGGAGGTCGTCTACCACATTTTGGACGAATGTCCTCTTCAATGTGAAATGGTAGAAGAGCATATTGTCTTCTCCTATCTCAGAGGTAGCTTGACTGCTGTATAAACTGGTACACTGAGGTATTAAGAATTAACCTTTAGTTAATCCAATGTGTGATTTGAGTTTCTTGGAATAAGTGTTTATTTTTTCTTACGGGCGTGACATGATCAAATAATAAATTATGTTTATTAAATAAGGTGCCTAACCTATATAACCTATATAATCTTTAAAAATAAGCATTAAAAACCATAACCCTCCTTCTGGTACAGTCTGGTAAAATAAACATCACCCGGTATGTGTATGATTTTAATAAAATAATTTTATTATCTATGCCACATTTAAAGACGCATACACGAACGATAACATGGCACGTTTATAAAATATTGTCATCATGTTTGTAGTTTGCAGTCCCTGCTTCACTGGCTGTGTTTTTTACACTTAAGATTAAAATATAATGTAAATAAGTGTATGATTACCAAAAAGAAACGGAAAAGAGATAGAGATATATAAATAACTAATTTGTTGCTATTGTTAAACAATGACGTCCATTAAATTAAAAAAAAAAAACTGGGTGATTATAAAATTCAATAAAACGAATTGAGAAATTTATTGTTTGTTTCAATGCCTTTTATGTTCCTAAACATATGGTCACGGATCGGAAAAAATATAGTAGTCTAGTCATGAAAAATACAATTTATTTAATCAAAAAGCGTAAAAATGAATGCAATATTAAGATTCTAAAACTTTAATATCCATACCCCCACTAAAACATTGCAATTATTACGAAAAACTATTTTTATACCACATTTTTCCAACAAGAACATTTTTGAGAAAACGGCCCATAGGTAAGTACGACTATTACTAAGCAGTGTAAGATATCCGTAGTAATTGTCATCATCATCAGTCTAGTCTTCTCCCAACTATGTTGGTCACATCTGGGGAGCTACTCTCTAAGCCCGAAGTCCGTAGTCTGTATCACCTAACCACTATGAGTTAATGAAAACACGATTTGGCTATGATATCGACAAATAAAGCTGGAGCACTGGGCTATTGGGTGTCATCAGTGTTTTTATATATATATATTTTTTTTTATTTATATCTATATTAATAATTGTTGCATTTTACCCATATTTATACTTATTATTTTATTTGTATATTTCTGTTATATATGCTCCGTGAATGTATCCGTGGCACCACTGACAGGCCCTATCAGAATACCAGCGCTGCGTTATTTATTTTTTAGATATCGCAGCATAAGCTGGATAGGGACCATTTTGGCCTCGTACAGATAATTATTTTATTATACTGTTTAGTTATTAATTTTATTTTACTGGATTGTTTGTCTTGTGCGAGTCCCAAATAAACATTTTTCTTTCTTTCTTTCTTTATTTGTCAGTAACTGTCAAATCGTGTTGTCATTCATTCTTAGTTCGGATTCGGAACTAATCGTAAGTCCGTAGGTGATACGGAGTAGAAAACGCCCGCTAGAGAGTCCGTAGTTTCGGGCTTAGTTGCGGGCAAAGAACAAACACCCGTATTTTTTTTTTGTAGTTAAAAATTTGTTGTTTTATTTTAAACGAACATTCTAGATGACATCATTTCAGAGTTGAAAGGTAATAATAACATAATATCGTTATAATTATGTCATACTATCTTCTGCCCGCGTCCTCGTTCACCTACATGTTTCGTGCAACAAAAGTCGAATTTCTTTCATGACCAGCTTCTAAACGAAGCCGGCTTACTTATTTATTCTTTAAACAAAATTTATTCAACCGTAACATAAAATCACGACCCTGAAGAATAAATAAAGGTAATTGATGAAATTTAGATTTGAAAAATATAAGAAGATTGTATTTAATAATAATAATAATAATTTAATTCAGAACAAAATTCCATATAAAATGATTAGTAAGACTTAAAAACTATGTTAGTACCTTAAAAACTACTTATTTATTTACCTTAAATTATATCTGGCAATGTTCACACTATGCACCCTATTCCAGTGCCGCACAATAGGGCACTCCACCCTTTTTGGTATAGGGTTTAGTTTATTTAAGGGACAACATAATTTTAAAACTAATTTCTACTACTCGAGGATTTACCGTCGCATAAAAGCAACACCAGTAATTGCAACAATGGCTGAAAATGAGGTTCCTTTATAAATCAAAAAATCAAAATCAAAAGTAATTTATTCAAATTAGGCTGAGTCAAAGTTCAAAGTTCTACATAAAGACAGTCCCCCAAAACGGCCGCCCGTCACCATTTCCTCGTATTTTAGCTGGGAAGAAGAAGTGGCGCAACGAACTCAGCAAAACGAATCTTGTCGCACAAATCTGGCAGAAAAGTTGCTAAGTCGCAACTATTAATTGAACATCATGGAAGTTCCAGCCATTATTTGACAGGTGTTCATCATACAGCTGGTCTATTCTCACCATGAAAATTTAGCTGCAGTGAGCTTGAAGTGATCTGTCATTCAATCTTAATTCGATTAATTGACAGCTCACTTCACCTAGGTTTTCTAGTTGAGATGTTTACAGAATCGCACTGCTTATAACACGTTTTTTCTTCCATTCCGTCCTATCAACCGTGACGCTATCATTCTTCCATATAATGATATGGAAGAATGATAGCGTTACGGTTGATAGTACAGATGGTCGACGGCTGGTCGGAATGCCGACCACCATCCTTTCTTTGGCCCTCTCTATTCGTCCATCACATTGATGTTCATAGCACTTTTAGTTCATCTATCCTGTTAACATGCAATACAAAATAGTTGAGGAAATAGAAAATATTTTAATATTTTTTTTGGAAGTAGGTTGTATTTTTTTCTAAAAAAGTTTTGTTGATATTATGAAATATAACCTAATTAGGTACCAACCGATTTAGATAGCACATATTTTACTACACAACCTTTACGGTTATCTAAAGTCACTGACTATTCAAAGCAATGGGGAAGAAAACTGCCAAGTTTACCCGCTAGTAGCGCTGATATCGTTTGACTCGTAACAACATCCAAGTTGCGTCAAATATATGTCATATATTTGACTTTATATTATCAATACCTACAAAATTGTACATCAAGACAATCAAACGAGACTAAAATATCATGGTAAAAAAAAAATATGAATTCAATATAACTAATGTGAAAACCAAAAAAATCCATTGTGTTATCTGCTGACGAAATCTGCCTTTCTTCCTTCAAAAGCGCCTCCTTGAGTCCTTAACTCAGCTTTCAACTAAGACACAGACCATGTTGAATATATAGTTATTCACAATTTGTCACAAAACGTGGTAATCTGGAAATTTTGCGAAGAAATAAACAAACTAAAAAGTGACAGATATTTACCTACTTGAGTCAAGCGAGCGCAGCGACATCTGCAATTAGCTTTCCGGTTTGTTCCCCATTACCCCATAATGAATAGGACGTTTCGCGAATATGACATTATTTTGTTTTCATTGTGACATTTTGCGAATGGGACATTCTGCGTGAGATCCAACTGTAGGTACAGTCACGTGCATAAATATATGACAGCAAGTGGGAACGTAAAATCAAAGTTTATTCGTAGGTATGTCACTCGCGGTTTTATCCTAAGGATAGATGAAATATTTTCAAATACTTCGTTATAGGTGTCAGTTTCATAGTTTTCGGGGCCTTTAAGAACGATAATGAACTCGAAATGAAAATCCAAGATAACGACGACGAATTTAGTTTCACAAGTTCTCGGAATGACTCGGAAATATAAACAATTGAATATTGATTCCTAGGTAAAAAATGTTGACAATATAACAAATTTATCGAGAGATTACAATCTCTAAAGGTATTTTGTAAAAACCGTAGCGTCTGTCGTCATTAAACAATTTACCAAAAATGAAGTGGGGACGATAAAAAAAGAGCTAAGATAAAAAGGTCGTTCTCCCGCCGAATCCGAAACAGGTACCTCCCGAAACAACCGTGTCCGTTGAGTACCTGCGTCATGTGAAAGGCGAGGACGCCGTGGCGTCTCCTAACCACTCCTAATGTGTCTTTTCTTTCTTTCTTCTTCTTTCAATCACTAGACTAGCGAGGCAGTAATTAAACAATAACAATCAAAAACCTACTTAGAACTTTTAACAACAGAGGAAGGATCTTATATGGATAATTATGGTGCGACGGACGGCTGTCTTTAGGAAACGTTAGTGCTGATACTCGGCCTAATTTGACTAAATGACTTTAATTTTAAGTTTGTGGTCCTATTTATAAAAGGAGCGAGCGTGTTGCTATCAGCCGGGCAAAAAGCCCGTTATAAATATTTACCTCAGATGTTTTTTAAAAACATATTGCAAAAGAAAAAAAAGGTGTCAAATCTGCTTCAGTGCAAGTATTTTTCCTGCAGTTACATGGGTCCAACACGTCCACATCCTAATCCGTACAAATTATTCGTTAATTCTTCCTTCCTGATTAACCCAAATAAATAAACTACTCAGGATAACTTAATGAACTAGAACTTACGAGTCCATAAAAAATATTTCCTTATTTACAATCATATTAAAATTTCCTAACCGAAAAAAGTGACGCATTTAATATTTTCCCCATCTGACTGTACGACGAGGGAAAACCACTAGTAAATAATTTACCTGTACTGTAGTAGGCCCATTTCGCTATGTAAATTACCTATTAGAGTACTGGAAAAACATTGGATGAAATATGACAACTACGAAAATACTAAAGCTCCTGATGAGAGCAATATTTCAGGGAAACCATCCATAAGCAACTATTTCTGCCACTAAGCAAAATGTGGTTTCATTCCTCCAGAGGATGAATGAAACCACACACACATATGATTATCAGAAGGTATATACAAGGCAGATTTATGTGGAAACGCTGGGACGCCTTAGGACATATACTCTTTGGTAAATGATCTTCAGAAAGGCAGGTGCGTAGTACTCATGCGCGTGCAGTAGGCTACACTAAGAGTAGGCCAGCCCATACATAATGCCCAAAAAAAAAATTCGCATCGTCAGTATCGTGATTTCAACACTGAATAATGTGGTGAGTTTTTTTTTGGGCTGGCCTACCCTTACTGTAGCCTACTGCACGCCCATGGTAGTACTACTAACCTATTGTCTTGTGATAAGCCTCTCGCAATTCAACCTTAGAGGTGGTCGACTGCTTAACCAGACATGCTTGGTCTTAATAAAAATTAAATCCTCCAGCCAGGGCTACACACGTAAAACTAAGCACCTACACGCTAAGGGCATCCCCTGTGGGTTACAGACCTCGACTTAAAGAGATCCCAGGTGGCAAGCATCTGCCAGGGTTGCGGAATGAGTTCGAAAGAGTCACTACGGCCCTGGAACGCAAAAGGCATTGGGAAGAACACGGATGGGTTTTAGTCAGTAAGAGTCTGACACTTCTTTCTGCTACGCCCAGAGCGGAAGGAGTCATTTGAAGATTTCCCAATCAGAAAAAAGGTGGCAAGCTTAAAGGTAAAGTCAAAGTCAATTCATTTATTTCAACTAGACCATTAAAAGGCACTTTTGTACGTCAAATTTACAGTTTAAAATAAAAATATAAGTGACTCTAGTGGTCCATTCGCAAAAAGTAGATTCTTATGGAGAAGAACGGACAAGAAACTCCATAGTTACTCTTTTCAAATATAAGTTTTACAATATTTTGTATACATAGGTACATTGATCAATTGATTATATTATGTGAGCACAATGCATCCAACATTACACTAATATACAGCACACACTTATATACTATAGGTACAACAAAGCAATACCAGCAGAGATAAAATTAAGTTTGCT
This sequence comes from Mamestra configurata, assembly GCA_002192655.3. NCBI lineage: Eukaryota > Metazoa > Arthropoda > Insecta > Lepidoptera > Noctuidae > Mamestra > Mamestra configurata. Next base: position 97,144 of record NDFZ01005092.1, on the reverse strand, counting down.
AGTAAGGGACATGGTACTCACATATTTACAATATAATTAAAAACAATGGATCAGTGTGTGAGTTAAATTACATATTAAAAACCTGAAAGTACACCAGTAAATAAAACAAGTTTGACTTTTTCTACTATACCCTCGATTGTCCTATGGAGCAGGACCAGCATGTTTCCAAGCATTCTTATCTTTAATATAATCATCTAGTTTGTAATATGCTTGTTTACAAAGTGTGGTTTTAATGTAAGTTTTAAATTTTCTTTCATTTAGTTCTAATATGTCACAAGGTATTTTGTTGTAACATTTAACACAGTACCCCATGAAAGATGTTCGTACTTTGGCTAATCTATAAAATGTTTGATCTAAATTATTTTTATTTCTAGTATTAAAATGATGTCTTCTAGTATTAAAATGTGTAGCAAACCTAGATTATTTTATAAATGATAAAACCCTTGGACAGGCCTAGGTAAGCTATAGCTGAGTAAGGCAGGACGTATAAATCACAATAAGTAAACATCTCATTTTAATAAACAACTAACCTCACTTTCGTATTATGGTGTTTAATAGGAATCATCATCCTACCCGTTACGTCATGATATGGCACTGACGATGGGGCTTATCTTCCATGACGTTGTCATAAGCGTGCCGACTATGACTCATATGAGTATCGACGCATATACATATAAGTAAGTTGGTAGAATCATCACAGCGTTAATTCGTTGGATTCGTTTTTAGCTGACTTCAAAAAAGGAGGAGGTTCTCAAATCATCTGTATTTTTTTTTTACTTTTGGGTTTGTATGCGATCATTCCGCCAATTTTGAATTGATTTCGATGCTTATTTTTTATATAAAGAACGTTCGGTCACGCGAAGTGTCAACTAAGCGTTTAGCAACTTGCTAAACGGTTAGAAACTTGCTAAACGCTTAGTTGACACTTCGCGTGACCCGAGGGCTGGCTTCCTCGGACAGAGGATAAGCATTGCCATACAACGTGGCAATGTCGCCAGTCTTTTGGGCTCACTACCAGTCGATAGCGATGCGGACGAATTTTTTGACACCATATTTTATTTAATTTTTATTTTAATTTTAAGTGTATAAAGTTAGATTAGTATTTAAAAATCCTCATCTGACGAACTAATTAGATTTTTTTTTATTTGAAAGCTTAAACTCCTGAGGTGGTCTCATGGGCAGCAAGTCAGAATCTGATAATGGGATCCCAGGGAAATCGAGGGCAACCCTCAAATTTTAAAGGCACATACAATGTTTTTCATATACTTTCTAACACAATTCAGATAATTGTGCCTGGTAATCAACATCTCATCTTGCTGAGCAGATGATGGAAAGTATAAATCAAGATCTGATGCTGGGATCCCAGGAAAAATGTTTGTTCAGCGATATTTTTTCCAATTGTTAATCGATTTGGATGATTCTTTTATTGTTTGAAAGAATATTTTTTCAAACTGGTCCTGTTTTAATTTGGTGAAGATCTGATGAATAACTTCGGAGGTAGGCAACAGAAGTCTTCAATGAATGATAGCAAATCTCTCGGGATTGCTGAACATTGGTTCATAACATATCATCACGCCGGTACGCTGTGAAGGGGTAGGTACGCAGTTGCAGACAAGTCTACCTGATTTAATTTGCCATCCACGCACATTTTAAAATTCAACCTTCAACCTAGGTGTCTATGCACACCTAAGTTGAAGAAACAGTTGAAAAACATAAAAAATATAGAGTTGTAAGCCTATTCTTTTAGGAGCGGGCCTGCGGACGGCGAGCGTTGGGTGGCTGCTGTCCGATCACCACCAGGCCCGGGTCGATGGTGCGTTGTGTTCCACGCGTTCCTCAAAGAGATGTCAGCATAGAAGACGGGGCCCGCTAGGGCCAGAGCCTGCCAGGGTTGCGGAATTTGTTCGAAAGAGTCACCGCGGCCCTGGAACGTAAAGGGCTTTAGAAGGAACACGGATGGGTTTTAGTCAGTAAGAAAGAAAAAAAAGCTTCTTCCTTTGACGTATGTAGCTTTAACTATAACGTAGGCTGTGTTTGAAAAACACACTATTATGCTGAGGAGTTACGTAGGTGAGCAAGTACAGTCATTGTTTACGCGAAACTGAATACTCTAGTATTAAATAAACAGTTTCCTTGTAATGTACCTCCATAATAACAAGTCAACAATTATGAAATTGAACTATGTTTTATGCCATTTCAAAAGGGGGATGCCAAGCCGCCATAGTGATTTAGGCCCTGAGTGCCCACAAGTAACATCGAATGTATTGGGACTTCTATAAACAAAAGGACAAATAAATAAAGTACAATATGTGTAAATGTCAAATCAATGTTTTGCAACAAATCTTTATTTTTTTCCGGATTTTAAATTGGCAACCTAGCAAATGTCTGTTTATTTCGTTGTATCGTTTCAATATTTATTGTTTATTAAAAAATGTTACTGACTTGTACCGCGTCGTGAATAGAAGAGTTAATTACGTAAAATTTACATTATTTTTTTTACTAAATTAAATTTCTTGGGCATCGCAAGGCCTAAAATCGGCATTCCCTTTTATTTATTTAACACTGTAAGTACGCACACAAGGGGTCCGTACCCAAAGGATAACCAACGGAACCCTATTACTAAGCCTCTATTGTCCGTCCGTCCTTTCGTCTGTCTGTCAGCGGGCTATATCTCAAGAACCGTAATAGGTAGTCAGTTGATTTTTATACAAAGTGTGTATTACTATTGCCGCTATAACATCATTGAAATTAAATTAAAAATTTAAGGGGGCTCACATACAGAAACGTGTTTTTTTGGTCGGGAACCCTTCGTGTGAGAGCCACTCGCGTTTGGCAGGTTTTTTCTACCTTCAATAGATACCGTTAACAAAAATGGTTTAAATATAAAATAAGTTGTAACCCGTGTCGGACGGCGAGTATTGGGTGCCTCGCTGTCCAATCACCACCAGGCCCGGGTCGATGGCGCGTTGAGCTTCACGCGCGCCTCAAAGAGATGTCAGCATAAAAGAAGGGGCCCGCTAGGGCCAGAGCCTGCCAGGGTTGCGGAATTTGTTCGAAAGAGTCACCGCGGCCCTGGAACGCAAAGGGCTTTAGAAGGAACACTGATGGGTTTTAGTCAGTAAGAGTCTCACACGCCCTTCTGCTCCACCCAGAGCGGAACAAGTCAATTGATGATTTCCGTCCTTAAAAAAAAAACCCGTGTCATCAATGTTATTGGAAACAATACGAGATGTACATACTAATGTATTTATGTGTGAATCATCAGTGACTTAGTATTTAATGATATATACCGCGATACACGCGACTTGCTTTGCATATAATATGAAGCCTTCAAGCATGGACGAATTTCAATACATACTGCTATTCCATCCTTATTTATTATTCCAATTCATAATTCAAACTTAATATTATAAAAGCGAAAGTAAGTCTGTGTGTGCTTCTGTCACATCTCCGTAAAGGCTAAAAGGATTTGGATAGAACTTGGCACACGGGTAAACAATTTTTTTTTCTTCTTCTTTGGCAACTGAGCCGATGACGACTATTCTGCCTGTGTGATGTGGTGAGTGGTCCTGAGGCTCGAGACTGTCAGCGGTAGCTTGGCGAAGGCGATTGTCAAAACGTCAAAAATGTATGGGAGTGACAAATGCTGTTGAAATCGTGTACATCCCTTTTATTTTGTCATTTTAACAATCGCATTCGCTGATAGAACGGCACATTTATCGAAGAAAGAAAGAAAATTGTGTTTATTGGCATTATAAACAGAAACACCTTAAAATTAAATAAAATACATAATGAAAACCAACAATTCCAAAGGGCCTCAGCTCAGCATTATGCCAGATGGAAACACAAGGTATACCACCTGATGCTGATTTTTCCATACCTACGCTCATAGAGCTTATAGAGGGTATGCGGAACAGAGAGTTAAGTCCCGCATACCTTCACAATAGTGCGAGGATCCTCCGAACTAAACGGTTGTTGTGTCCGGTAGGCAACTGGCCGATAGTTGATATTCAGGCTGTTGTATGTGTTCAAATCGCATGGAGAACTTTGCTTGCGCGATGCAGGATTTCGTTTGTTAGTTTGTCGTAGATGGCGTTGCGGTTCTTTTTGTTGCCGTACAAATTTCGCTTCTTAGTTTTTTATGTGGCGGCATTGATGCTGCTACACGTTATCTAAAACTTTCAGTGCCCAGAACTGAGCATTTGGGTCGAACAATTATTTGTTCGTGCCCACGAGTCGTCGTTATATGTAGCGAAGGTAACCCTTTCGGTATAGGCACGCTCAGCTAGCGGCTTGCTAGATAATTGTTATGTCTTATGATTGTTCTCTTTTTTACTTTGTGTTTTGTTGCTGTTGTGTTGTGTCTGTATCGAATAAATATTTTCTATTCTATTCTATTCTAGCGACGACTCGTGGGCACAAGAAACAAATTATTGTTCGACCCATATGCTGAGTTCCGGGCACTGAAAGTGCTAAAGCATAGAGCCTCTGGAATAAGATATGGGACACTTTTAATTTCGAGAGAATGTTCTCTTGGCATAATTTTTAACATATAATATTCGCGGGCATAGCCACTGGTAGAAGCAAGTATTGAATAACTTAACATTCTTCTTATTGGTTTAGTGGTTGAAAACGCTACTTCTAAGCATGAGGTACTGTCTAGTGTCGGACGGTTCTGTATGGTGTCGGACGTAAAAGAATAACACCATCCTATAATTTCCCGTGGGTGTCGTAAGAGACGACTAAGGGACTAACCAGAGAAAATGGGCAGCAGCATTCTCTGTAAATGTACAGAGAATGCTGCTGCCCATTCTCTGGCTACACTGCGATCGCCAACCCGCCTGCCTAGCGTGGCGGGTAAACCTCCATGATGTATGAGGACCTGGGTTCAATTCTTGGGGTCTTTGCCCGACCCGTGATGGGTGTGTGGCGCATATTGGAACGCATGTTCGCGTATATTTAAATATTTAAGTCGTGCAAAAATCTTCATTATATCAGTACAAAACTGTAGCGATAAAACCTGTCAAGCAATGAATAAAGAAGGTTATTTTAATGTTCGATAAAAAAACTCATGTAAATCGACCCATTACTCTCAAAATGACCAATTATTTTACTGAATATCATCATCTTATCAGCCGAAAGACGTCCACTGCTGGACATAAGCCTCCCCGAAGTGTCGCCACAACAACCAGTTCTGTGCGTCTCTCATCCATCGGCTACGCGCGACCCTCACCAGGTCATCGGTTCACCTTGTGGAAGACCTTCCAGCGCTGCGTCGCCACTCCAGAATTTTTCGGCCCCATCGACCATCTGTTCTGCGTACCCTGCCCACTACCACTTCAGTTTGACTGGCCTGTTGGTCGAGTGGTTAGTGACCCTGACTGCTAAACCGGAGGTCGTGGGTTCGATTCCCACTCAGGACAAATCTTTGTGTGATGAGCATGATCATTTGTTCTGTGTCTGGGTGTAATTTGTCTATAATATGTATGTATTTAGAAATAATATGAGTATGTTTATCAGTTGTCTGGTTACCATAGCACAGGCTCTGCCTAGTTTGGGATCAGATGACCGTGTGTGAGTTGTCCCAAGATATTATTATTATTATTA
>NDFZ01005092.1:43253-86411 GCA_002192655.3 Mamestra configurata | reverse complement strand
GTCCGCAGGCCCGCGCCTACGGTGGCCGGGGATCGCCCTGCGACTCCCGACGCCCGGGGCGTCTTCTCCTGTAGCGGCGGTTGGGGCGAAGGCCTTGCCTTTCCCTCGCGCGGCCCGCCTCCTCCTTCGCTAGCATTATTGCTTCGCAGAAGGAGGTGACCGCTCCCCAAGCCTCCTCGCTCCGGACCATGTATTCAACCAGGGCCGGACGCGAGAGGTCACTGCCGCCGATCGCCTCGCTTAATCCTAAACAGGTACCTCCCGAAAAAGCCGTGTCCGGTGAGTACCTGCGTCAGGCGGTAGGTAAGGACGCCGTGGCGCCTCTCCAGCCACTCCAGCCACCGTAGGCGCGGGCCTGCGGATGGCGAGAATTGGGTGGCTCGCTGTCCGATCACCACCAGGCCCGCGTCGATGGCGCGTTGTGTTCCACGCACGCACATCTCAAAGAGATGTTAGCATAGGAGACGGGGCCCGGTAGGTCCAGAGCCTGCCATGGTTGCGGAATGCCAAGGTGCAGTCGGGACACATTCTAGAAATGGAGGCGCAGTCGGGTAAAAATACAGTCAAGAGAGTATTACTACTGCTGACCCTTGATAGGTAAATGCTGTGTGAATCACGACCAATGAGTCACATGCACTTTACAAGTTAACGATCGGCGCGAGCGCCACGCGCACCACAGTAGCGCACTATTTGCATTCAATTGCTTCTCGTACGCAGATGTTGAAAAACTGGATATGCTCAAAAACGCTACATTTTTACAGATTGCGAAAGCGATGCGAATTCAAAAGAATTTATTAGTAGAATACAACAGACGTGATAATGTATGTGTTTTGATGAATTCTCTTATGTTGTCCTTATGCAATGATAGTGAATTAGCATGAAACTATTTAAATAGCTACTGTAGCCTACACTGGACATAATATGGCCATTTAAGGTTTTGATAAAGATACATGCACAGATGCAGCAGTGTAATTTTATGAACTCATAGTCAAAAACTGCAGTAGTAATATAGTCACGACGCTGGCCCTGACGTTAAATAAAAAAAATCTAAAAGAATGAATAAAGTTTAGTCTAGTTTATTTCGGCTTCTCGTCGCCTACCAGAGGCCCGGAACGCCAGGGTCCCGAGATATGTCAAAGACATTTAAAATAACGACGCAAGGCAATCATTACTAACCCATTGAAATGTGCAGGCCTCTCCCATACAGGCAATGAATAACTTCGTGCGTGCTGGCCTTTTTTATACACATACTGAAACAGGATAAAAGTTGTAAACTACGTCAATTGATAGGAGGATGATTTTATAAAAGGTATGTTTTAATATATGGAGTCAATTATACACCACAAACAACAATGAAAAACCACAACATAACCCTGTTCATTGATTTATTGTGCTTTATTATTCGTATAAATTCAAACCAGCTTCTGCAAGCGGCTTCGCACGCATACGGTGGAGGTCTGCTCTGCTTGGACGGAGCACCGCCGTGTCCTCGTCGAGGCAATCAGCGGCGGCGACCTCTCGCGTCCGACCTTGGTTAAATCCATGGTCCGGAGCGAGGAGGCTTGGGAAGTGGTCACCTCCTTCTGCAAAGCAGTAATGCTAGCGAAGGAGGAAGCGGGCCACGCGAGGGAGAGACAAGGCCTCCGCCGCTACAGAAGACGCCCCGGGCGTCGGGAGTCGCAGGGCGATCCACGGCCACCGTAGGCGCGGGCCTGCGGACGGCGAGCGTTGAGTGGCTCGTTGTCCGTTCACAACTAGGCCCGGGTCGATGGCGCGTTGTGTTTCACGCGCGCCTCAAAGAGATGTCAGCATAGAAGACGGGGCCCGCCAGGGCCAGAGCCTGACCACCAACCAGAGTCACCGCGGCCCTGAAACGCAAAGGGCTTTGGAGGGATGGGTTTTAGTCAGTAAAAGTCTGACACGACCTTCCGCTCCACACAGGGCGGAAGAAGTCATGTGATGATTTCCCCAACAACCGTGTGGATATCAGAAATTATTCCAAGGGAACATAACATTTTAAACAGTTGAAATAAAATTAACGGTACATTAGTGAGTACATTTATTTTGTCTCCCTCTGTTACTAGATGCACCGCATTAAACACAGCTTTACAATAACAATTTTACTCGCCACCACATGCGAAAAAAACGACGCCTTGAGATTCTCTTTGAACGTAAAGAAATCGATAACTCCGTTCTCAGCAAACATCTCCGTCGCACTACACCGCTAGGGCAGGTTGAGCATGACTGAAATGCGTTATTATATTGTACACGAAGAGTGTTGTATGCACTCTTCGTGTACTTGTACCAAAGTTGACTGGTGTAGGACGACTGACAGTAAAGCCTGGAACAAAGTTTTTGAAGTGAAATCTTCTTCAGGCGCTTTGAGCACTTTTTGGGTGAAACAAATCATGGAACTCGCTACTTCGTCACCGAACGCTTTTCATGAGCTATATGTATACTGTGTATAAATGTGTACTTTTTCGGTGAATAAAAATCATAGAACTCGCGTCATCGTCTACATCTCTACTATTTGACGTATATTAAGCTATTCCAGATTTTAATAATTATAACCTATCTTTGTGCCAAACATCCAGATTCGGTCAGCCGTTCTGGCGTGACTGAGTAACAAACATCCATCCAAAATGTTGCATTTACAATAGTAGTAAAATAAAGCAATAAAAACAAAATATATACAACAACACAAGTTTCGTTAATAGTTCAAAAGCCTTAGTATAGTAGTTAATAATATAAATATTAATTAATAATACAGTAAGTTCTAGGCACACAAAAACTTTTGTCATTTAACAAAGATCAACAATAACAGCTCCTAAATTTTTGTTTTATTATTATTTAATATATCAATATAATTCATTATCTTTAGGTGACTAAAAGTTACTGCAAAATACTTATAAACAACTAGACAATTAAATTTGTGAAATTGTGTACAAACGCGTAGATAGATATAAAACAAAATAAATCATTGGGCATCAAAAACTTCATCCAAAACGCTGTCAGTGGGAAAAGTGCCCAGAACACTGGCAGCATTGCCGCGTTGAATGGCAATGCTGATTCTTTTGCCGATAAAAGCTCAGCCCTCTGGTCACAAGAACCGTCGACTAACTGTTGTACTAAAGATATTGATCTATTTGACTGGCCTGTTGGTCGAGTAGTTAGTGACCCTGACTGCTAAACCGGAGGTCGTGGGTTTGATTCCCACTCAGGACAAATCTTTGTGTGATGAGCACGATCATTTGTTCTGTGTCTGGGTGTAATTTGTCTATAATATGTATGTATTTAGAAATATATAAGTATGTTTATCAGTTGTCTGGTTGCCATAGCACAGGCTCTGCTTAGTTTGGGATCAGATGGCCGTGTGTGAGTTGTCCCAAGATATTATTATTATTATTTATTATTGAATCTATATATATAGTCCTCCTAAACGATTTCGGCCATGGCCGCCAATCTCAACGGAGACTAGCCATCAGCGCGGGACATATAGTGCACAAAATAATGTGTGCGCAAACACAGGTGCACTCCCCCTTCCATCACTCTCATATTCCGATGGGACGGCAACCCGACACGACCGGAGAGAGATTTGGCGCAGGGCCAACGGCTTAACGTGCTTTCTGAGGCACGGGAGTGTCACACCACCAACTTCCAAACTCCGGCCTGTCACTGGGAAATTCCTATTAGAAAAACCCAATAAACTCTTTTCGCCCGACCTGGGAATTGAACCCAGGACACCACGCTCGGCAGTCGCGCTTGCGACCGCGAGACCAACGGAGCAGTTAATTATTAAATCTATACAAAGATTTTCTAACAATTTTGAGCAGGACAAACTTCATCCACTTCGCTGCCAATTCGTATAAGTGCATTAAGTGCCCAGAAAACTGGCAGCGTTGAAACGTTGAATGGCACTCAAAATTGTTGTTTAGTAATGTCAACGTCATGTCATAGATGTCAAACTAAATATGAACTTGACAGATGGTTTGCACGCCCCTTGCTAACAAAGTCAAAGTCAAAACGTTTATTTCAATTAGGCCATTAAACGGCACTTTTGAACGTCATCATTTACAGTTCAGTAAAAATAATAATATTACATTAATAAATTGACTCTACTGTCCATTTGGAAAGGTAGATTCTTATGGAGAAGAACGGACAAGAAACTCCATAGTTACTCACTAACCTCATCATTAGCGGCGTGCACACGTCTCTTATCAACAGCTACGAAATTAAATAATTTAGACGTAAATACAACCTTGTGACTGGTATTATTAATGTACAACAGTGTAAAAAATTGTTCCGAATAAAGGATAAAGTAGTTTAAGAAGTATTTTCATCAAGATCTCAAACAATTGTGTCATTTACCGTCTTAATACATACATAAAACTCAAAAAATTACCACACCTGTGGCATATCTAGTGGTCAAACATCCTTATACCTAATGACAGACTGAGTCACCTCAAAGTCGCACGTGACCAGTGCGACCACGGCACATGTTACAATAACACCAGCTGCCGCGTGCCTGTGACTACTCTGTGACTTGACCGGTGGATGAAAGAGAAACTCATTGACAATGCCTTGGAATGTTGAGGATTAGAAGTAAGTTTTTATGTATGTCATGCGTGGCTTTATATTTTTTTGTTGTATGGGAAATCATTAAAATGACTCCTCCTGCTCTGGGCAAAGCAGGAGGGAGTGTCAGACTCTTTTGAGGTTTGAGTTTTTGAGTCCTTTAACGTAAGTACTGGTACTCAACCGCATCCGGTTAGACTGGAAGCCGACGCCGACATAGATGGGAGAGGCTGGGCATGTGGCAGTCAGGCTTTCTACAACCTACATTTAAAGTCGGGAACAATAAAATAAAATGTTAACAATGTTATATTTTATTACGTTAATTAAAATTTTAAATACTAATCTAACTATATACACTTAAAATTAACATAAAAACTGAAAAAACTAAACATTCTTATATAAATATAATATGTATTTTTGAAATCTATGCTATCTATAATCCATGCTATCTGTATTTATTATTAGCTACCGCCCGCGGTAGCTAATAATAAATACAGCCTATAGCCCATATAGCCCTATAGCCCATAAGTATCCTATGTGTTATTCCAGACCATAATCTACCTATGTGCCAAATTTCATCAAGATCCGTTCAGTAGTTTTTGCGTGAAAGAGTAACAAACATCCATACATACAAACTTTCGCGTTTATAATATTAGTAAGGATTATAATATTATAAAGCCGAAGAGTTTGTTTGAACGCGCTAATCTCTGGATTCTTTTTAAAAAAAAATGGGAAAGCGCGTACAAAGTCGCGAGCAATAGCTAGTAATTAAATATACGTTTTTCCAAAATTCATTAGATAATAACAGTTTCATAAAAAAATATTTTAATAAATTAAATAACATTACGACACGCATCATGAATTAAAAATAAGATTAAAAACATCAAATAATAAATATTAAAAAAATAGACTTAATTGTATAAAAAAAATCTAATCTTATCTATGTGCAATCTAATTTACTGATTTTTTTTTTTAAAGTGGCTATATATTTCAAATAAGAAATTAAAAAAAAATACCGTTCGCGTTTTGAGCTCTTTCGAAATGATGACGGAGATAGTGATGCAATATCATGTCAAGATGGCCAAAGTAAAGTGGTATGCAGAACACTATGGACAGTCCCACAAGTGTCATTGAAAAGGGAGGATCCTCCGATTGTCTGGTCAGATGGGGTGTTGTCTGGTGGTCCTTAATGGTTGGTGATGGGCTGTTGCATGTTCCAATTGCGCGGACAAATTTTATTGCGCGATGTAGAATTTCTTCCGTGTCATAGCAGTATACATAGATGCCGTTACAAGCCTTCTTCAGACGTCGTCATTTATTTATTTATAGTTTGGAAAAAATTCATCGTAAAATATCTCGTCAAAACTGAAAAAGATACAAAATATGGTTAGCATTTTGTTCTCAGAAACATTGAAATTTAAAAAAAATAAAATATTAAGTGACTTTGTTTTCAATGAACACCTGCATGATTTCAGACTGCAGCCTAAAAATACCGTATAGTGCACTATATGGTATTTTTTCCTCAAAAACATTTCACCCTATGTACTGTTATGTTGATTGTATGGAAAAAAGTTACTAGCAAAACTTAAATATGGTTAAAGGCGGCATTTTTTTTCCATAAAAACGTTGTAGTGTAAATATTTAAATTTTAGGCATCGTTAAAGTGAGATTTCAGGTTCAACGCAACTGTTCACCCTCTTCACCCGGCAGGGGTTGATTATCAAAAATATTAGATTTTTAGTTTGTTCATACCAATTTCCACGTAAATTGAAGCAAGCAATGATGTCCTCCCCTAAAAACTTTATCACCCCTTTTCACCCCTTTAGGGGTTTATTTTCGAAAAATTTGTTGTTCTTATTTTTTTATCGAAATCATTAATGCCATGGTTTAACTTCATCGGACCAAGCAATTAAGATTATCCCATGTTCGCTCAAACCGCAACATTTTTCTTACTTAGCGTGATTTTATACCCGTCGTAACTTTTAAACGAAAGGTCCGATTTGAACAATTTAAAGTGTAATTTACATGTATATAATCAACCTTAATATTATCAAACCATTTAATGGATAAGGATAAAAACATTACATCAAAATCATTACTTTTCCATTCTAAATCAAATACCAGGGGGTATTGATTGAATAATTTGAACAAAAAGCGCGGACCTTTTATATATGTAATAATGAGTACTTTAATCATGTAGTACATTATTTTTATGTATCATCAATTACAGTTACATTATTGCAATTTTTGTACGGATCGCTACTTTTTTCGAAAATAAAATATAGCCTTTGTTTTAAGTTAATAATGTGGCTTTCTAATGGCGAAAGATGTTTTTAAATTTGAGTAGTTTTCGAGCCAAATCGTAACAAACAGACAAATATTTTTTTCCTCTTTAGAAGTTTAGATGACAAATTAAAAAGAAGTAGTAATCTTGAGTTGACAAATATTATATAATATGCTATTCGATTCTTTTAGTAGGTCTGATTAATGCCCTAGTGTTATGGGAAATCGAAAGGAACACGTTTTGAATGTTTTAAGTACATAAAAAATATATTATAATGCATTATAATAATATTTACGTTGCAATCGTTTCGAAGTAAAGGCGGACAAATTCAAATGTCCGTTTCAACTGCGATATTTTTTTAAATCGAATATAGTTGTCTTCACTTTCGTGCAAAATTGTCTTTATTTTGAAATTTTAAATAATATTAATACAGACTTGTGATAGGGTTGACATTAGCTGTAAATATCTGTAATACTTTGCTTTCATCAAATTTTTCATAGGAAACTTGCGACTTTATCAAAAACCAACTTCTGCCGCCTATGTGAAATTCGAAAATCATCCCAGGGCTACTCCCAGGATGGACCTGATGTCTAATGTCTAGAACATCAAATCCATCAAACCCGTTCAGCCGTTAAGATGTGAAGATTTCACACACAGTTAACATTCACATGAGACAGATCTCATAGTGTGAATGTTACTACTATGGCATTAAGTATGGAAACAAAGTAGTACTTACGTTTGTGGCGGTGGTATATTGGTCGTTGTTGTGGTCGTGGTCTTTGGCCATATCGGCTTGCCATTGACACACAGACTGACAGCAGGATGAGGTGGCGCCGACCACGACACTCCTACCAAACTGATCAACAGCAACAGAACAGCTAATTTCGACCACATGTTCATAGCACGGTACTTTCGTGCTTCAAGTTGATTTGAATAATGAGTTGTTTTAAATGATGGCACTATTTATATGGTGTAGTAACACCTTCCTTTAATACTTAATCGGTGAATTGAGTAACCATATGACGTGAGTTCAAATCATAGTAAACCTATAACGCAAAACCAAAATGGTGTTTATGTCATTTGTCCTATCCTATCGTGTCTGTTTATATAACAATGTAATACCCATTACGTAAAACTGAAATAGATTCTATTTCATTTGCCCTAATTCTGTTGTTGACGCGAGGGATTTCCTATTAGCCTTAACTAAATTTCAATCACATTGTTTAAATAGACTTTTCCATGAATAAATAGGTGTTTTGGTAATTGCTCATACAGGAAACTATAACATAAATAGGATCTAATACTTGAGGCCCTGGTACCCAAAGAGATTTAGGAGGCACACGAGTGGTTCAGTGAGAGACTGACACTGCCTTGAGCTCGGCCCAGAGCGGGACAAGTCATTTGATGATTTCCCACGATCTCTCATGCATGATCTATAAAAAAAAACTAATAAAGAAGCTGGAATAATGGAGAAATAGTTTATACAAACGCGTACTTGCTAATAATTATCTCTGTAATGGGGAAAGTTCCCAGAACACTGGCAGCATTACCACGTCTATATGACAATGCTGATTCTTTGGCAGAAGAAAAACCCTGCTCTGTCTCGTGAAGAGTCAACAAGCTGTTTGTTGATGTCAATAATAAATAAGTTTAAAAAACTGTGACCCGACTACGGAAAAGTAAAAGGGATCTAAAAGATGCGAAACAATAAATATTCCAGACAGAAAATTAATCAAGACAGAGGTACGAAATAGTCATGATAAAGCCGTGGCCACATACCGTGTGGCAGCCACGACTGTACCGATAGCTGTGGTTGCATGTCATTATAATTTATCGTAGGAAATTCGACACTCAATTATGCTAGGACAGCATACGTGAGAGTCAAGACACAATTATGATAGGAAATTTTCTCAAGAAAACCAGTAGATCTGAGGGACTGGTTTACTATTGAGCAGAGTCGAGACTTCTCAGTCTCTCTAACTCCGTCAAAGACGCTGCATCGTGAGGATCGCATTAGAGTTTTCACGGGTCCAGATTAATAATAATAATATAATAATAATAATGATTTATTTTCTCACCACAATATAGGTACATTAAAGAGGTATCAATACCGAATGCATATCAGCCATAATTATACTGTGGGAGACTGGTGCCTAAACTAGACGTGAAGTCTGTATTTCAGGACACCAGGTCTCCACCCCTTGGGTTTGGTTACATTTTAGTATTGTGTACAATTAAATAAATGAGTGCTGATAAATAAACCCTCCATTGACCTTACCCTGTTCAATGCCACGTAAACTTGGCCTTTTGCAAAAATGCGTTTGCTAACATCTACAACAGCCTTGTCTAAAGTGCAGCCTTATAGTTTTTGCACAGTCAACACAGAATTAGTGGCAGCATTTTACGTAATATTTTGCCGCTGCCTCTTAAACCGTCATACTCAACCATGCTAGGAGTTATTTGAACCGTTTAATTTGTTTGGTTATCGGGTTTGATAGTACCATCATCAAATTTAATATGTACAGCTGCAGGAAGTTCACCGGACTCCAACTGATCTCGTCTTAGAGCTGGCCAATCGACGCTCTTTACGGTGCCCATTGCATCATTTCATCTCACCTCTACTTATGTTCAAATTTTGCCTAATCATCACTACCAACCCCTACATGAGGCTTATTTACTAAACCACCGGTCTTATTGGGATCACTAAGAACGTGTGTACTATCGAGTTCGTAAAACGGCTTATTTACTACGCTTTCTCACACTTCCCATTCGATTCAACAGCGTTATTGTTGGAGCTGATTCTTCTTCTTCTAGTTTTTACACATCGTCATCGCCATTGTCATCATGGAAGAAAGCCGAAGACAAGGGTTCATAAGTTACAGAAAATTCTCCTAAACTTAAGTTCTCCAAACATCTCGATCTATTTTCGTATCGGTAGAAAATTTAATCATATCCGTTTACTAACACAATATGATATATTTACATATTTGTAATGTGCTCGCCAAGACCTTTCTTTTGATACCAAACATGTCACGATTTACGTGTCAAGTCCACCATAACACATTTAGGGATAATTTATATAGCCTATGTCACCCGGGCCATTATTCCAAATCTATTAATACCTCATTCATCAAAATCGGATCAGTAATTTAGGCGCTACAGTGGAACATAAAAAGTCAAAAAGTCAAAAGTCAAAACGTTTATTTCAATTAGGCCATTAAACGGCACTTTTGAACGTCAGCATTTACAGTTCAGTAAAATAATAATATTACATTAATAAAGTGTCTACTGTCCATTTGGAAAGGTAGATTCTTATGGAGAAGAACGGACAAGAAACTCCATAGTTACTCTTTTCAAATAATGATTTATAAAATTTCGTATACAAAAATTAATTTAATATTATGTGAGGACTATACACCCAGAGTATGCTACTTATAAGAACAAAGTATTACCAGCAGAGGTAAACTTATTCATTTTCTAAAAAAAATTAGGTAAATGGTACTCACATATTTACAGATAATCTTAATAACCATTAATTAAACACAAAATAAAAACACAAAAAAGAAACAGTATACCTATCTATAAAGTTAATTCATAAATCAACCAGTTTGATTTTGACTACACCCTTGATTGTCCTATGGAGCAGGACCAGCATGTTTCCAAGCATTCTTATCCTGAATGTAATCTTCTAATTTGTAATATGCTTGTTTACAAAGTGTACTTTTAACATAAGTTTTAAATTTTCTTTCATTTAGTTCTAATATGTCAGAAGGTATTTTGTTGTAACATTTAACACAATACCCCATGAAAGAAGTGTGGACTTTAGCTAATCTAAAAAATGGTTGATCTAATTTGTCTTTATTTCTAGTATTAAAATTATGTCTATCACTAATTTTACTAAAAAGATGTCGATTTTTCCGCACATACATAATATTTTCATAAATGAATTGGCAAGGGACTGTCATAATATTAATCTTTTTAAAAAGTTCCCTAAGAGAATCACGGCGACGCAGATTATAAACGGCTCTGACAGCTCTCTTTTGTAAAATAAATATGGATTCAATGTCAGCAGCCCGACCCCACAGCAAAATACCGTACGACATAATGCTGTGAAAGTAACTAAAGTAGACCAAACGTGCGGTTTCTACGTCTGTTAACTGTCTTATCTTTCTAACAGCATACGCGGCTGAGCTTAGACGACCCGCAAGAGATGTTATATGAGGCCCCCATTGTAATATCTCGTCCAATGTGATACCTAGGAAAACCGTTTGATTAATGAACTCCTGTTTTTCTCCATTCAACATGATGTCACATTGTCACCAAATGTTAAAAGTAGCGTTTTAACATTTGGTAAAGAAAATCTAATAAATTTAGTTTTTTTTTTATTTAGAGCCAAGTTGTTTACCGTAAACCAATTTTGGACCTAATGAATAGAACTATTGACGTCGTCAAGATTTTGTGAACGTCGGTCTATTTTAAATATTAGAGATGTGTCATTCGCAAATAATACCATCTTTGGTTGATTTTTAAGTAATTGGGGCAAATCATTTATGTAAACTAAAAAAAGGAATGGACCCAATATTGAACCTTGAGGAACGCCCATTGCACATACTGACATACATACATACATGGACAGCTAAAATCATAACCCTTCCTTTTGGCTTTGCCGTTCGGGTAAAAAACACGATTAGCACTCAGACACTATGGGCCTGTGGATCAACCCCAAACGGTTCAAACATATAACTCCCAATCAAGTTGTTATTTTTGCGCCGTTTGAGATTTTTGCACCTGCAGATGCGGGGGGATGGCGCAAGAGTGTATACACATGTTGCACTTTTATAGGATTACCCAAGTTTCAAGGCATTGGAGTCATCCCGTCGGACCTCTTCCTTTATCCACGTGGCAAGTCATTGGGTTCTAATACTACTGGAACCCCGTAGGTGCCAGGAATGCGACGTATAATGTCATTCATTCAATGGTTTCATTGACAACGCTTCTACATCTTTGCGGAATTGTTCGAAAGAGTTACCGAGGCCTTGGAACGTAAAAGGACATTTGTAGGAACACGAGTGGGTTTTAGTAAGCGAGTCTGACACTCCTCGCTCCGCCCAGAGTGGGAGAAATCATTTGATGAAAAAGTGAAAAAGGCTCATAAGTACATCTGGGTCCTGTTACTCCTGTTTAATAAACGTTACAATCGACAATTGTGTAAATAAGTGACATATTTGTAAAGTTGTATGACAAATGCTTTTTCTAACAATTATGGAAGAATTTCACAAGTAAAAACATTACATTCATACCATTGTAAATGCTGTTTTATTAACGTTTACATGTGCAGAAAACGCCTGTAGATTTGTGACACTATTGTATCTACAAATTTATAATTGTAAGTTACAAATTCCAAAAAATAAAAGTTTTGTTGTAGATTCCTAAACCGAGGGAAGATGTCAAAAATCTAAGAATTGTGAAATATTTGGATTTTTATTAAAGCTTATCCTTTTACGAAAAACACGCTGATTCCGTTCACTCATATATTCATCATCACAACTATTACTTCCTCCACTACTAGTTGTTAGTACCATGTTTCTTATGCTTAATAATTAAATTTCTTCAGTTATTCTTATTATATTGAGGGACAAAATTGTTAAGTTCTGTCACAAGGCGAGTCCACCGGTCGAAATTGTTCTACAATTTATAAAATATTTAAATTTGTGGTTACAAATATGCGTTCAATGAATGATGAATGATGTTTTCCTCACAAATATGTGAATTGACCTGTAAAAAAAAATGTTTACTAAACAGAAATAAAAAAAAATATAACTTGTAAAATATAATTACAATTTACAATTTGTAATGTTTATTAAACAGGGCCCAGGTCACACAAAAATACAGTGCAATTGATTAAAAAACCTGCCAAGTGCATGTCCCGCCACGCGCAGTGTAGGGTTCCGTAGCTATCCGTCCGAAAAAAAGTTTTAAGTCATTTTTCGTGGGTTTATTACGAAATTTTTACCTAATCACTTACATTTTATAAGTTGGTCGACTATTACTCGTTAACTTGTAAAGCCTACATAGCAGTGATACTTTTCCTTTTAAATTCGTTAAATATGCTAATAAAAAATATGCTGCCGGCAGAGGGGGGGAGGACACTTGACTCTAACAATATAGTTTTAAGCTTAATATTTCGCTAGGAAAACATAGGAAAACGATTTTCGCACACCCTCATTATTTTTTAACGACCAATTCAACGATGCTCGAGAACGGTTTGACCAATTTCGCTAATTCTTTTGTTTTTGTGTTTGTTATTGTCAGGAGAAAGTTCTTACGAAAGAAAATTTTGGAAAAAAAATATACATCCGGGCGAAGCCGGGGTGGGCCACTAGTTATTAATAATTTTTCAAATAATCAAATTTACCGTAACCTATTTATCAAATTTCAACTTTCTAGTACTAAGCGTCTCTGAGCTAAATCGTGGACAGACAGACAGATAGACTGACGTGGCGAAACTATAAGGGTTTCTTGTTGACTACAGAACCCTAAAAACGCTGAATAATGCTACTTAAAAGCTTTCATAAGAAAAAACTCGCACCTATTAGCCATTCAAAAAAAAATAAAAAATGAACAGCCATAAATTTTAAAAAACAGAACAATGAAAACAGAATTTCCCGTTTAAAAATATACAAGAACTTTGTGCCTTGTTAAGCTAAAGTTATTTCAGTCGAGCCATGTCAATTTGTGTACGGAAAACCCATCTAAACAATATAATTGAACCATAATTAGAACTACCTGCAAGGAAATCCCTAAAATTTCTAGCTTTTGCGTCAACAACAGAAATACAACAATTGTCATAAAATCCATTTGTTTTGAACTCACGTCATAGGATTACTCAATTAACCGATTAAGTTGATTAAGGAAGGTATTACAACATATAAATAATGGCACGTTCAAAACTCTAGTTCATTGTATGAATCTAACTGATACATGAAAGTACCGTGACGATGTCGTCAAAACTAGCTGTACTGTTGCTGCTGATCGGTTTTGTAGGAGTGTCGTGGTCAGCGCCACCTCATCCTGCTGTAAGCATGTGTGACACTGGCATGCCGGTACAGCCAGTTGAGAACAGGGTGCCAAAGACCACGACCACAACAACGACCAGGCCGCCACCAAAAACGTAAGTACTACTTTTCGTATCTGAGTTCGTTTAAACTACGCGTCACACAAACGTTTTATAATGCTGTAGTTGAATGCAGATTAACTTATTCAAAACAAAAAAAAAACTGTTCGCATTTTGTTTTGGAGATTTTACTTTGTTAAACGACAAATTAGTATTTAAGTCAGATCTTGCAAGGATCAAAAGGATAAGTTTCGATTTTAATATGCAGCTTATTAAACAATCTAAAATCACACGTAGGTAACAAAATGTTAGACTTACGATGACGGACAGATAAGTATTCCCAACAACAAAAAATACCGATTAGTTAGTAGAATTTTATTATTCATTGAAAACGAAGTCAATAAATAATTGCGCAACATTTCAATGTTTCAGAAACGATATAAGTTGAGCAATTATTAAGTTACTTAAGGAGCTCGTGGCTAAATAATAACACCCGCACGGTCGATCTTCAAGGTTAAGCAACGCTTACCGAAGTCGGTCTGTGAATGGGTAACCGTCTTAATATAGGTACCAAGAATCCTCTATGACTCGCATAGCATGTGAAACCGTTCGTCCCGGCTATTATTTGTAGATTTTTGGCAGTCGTTACGGATTTTCAGAAGCCAGAAAATCTGACACCAGTCTTGCCAAGGAGTACTGTGTCACCCAGTTACTGGGTGGTGGAGGTCAGATAGGCAGTCGCTCCACATAAAATAATAGTACCTATTTAGCTGAATCCGGTTTGTCTGGAAACAGACCCCAATAGAGTTGGGAAAAGAAGACGGATGAAATATTTCAACATTTTAACGTTTCTGGAATTAATGTAGCTAACCATAATAATTGTTTCTTTTACAGGTTTGCAGATACATTTTACGACTATTATTTTGGTGAATAAATAAATAAAGTCTGAAGAAGTGTAGCCACCTCTATCATGACGTCAAATTTCTACGTTATATATAGTTTGTAAAAACTCAAGACTGCGAGCAATATTAATTTTGTTGCTTGAGAAATCACATTAACATTAAATTAGATATAAAAATTGTAAACACATGCATCTTGGATTTAACGTTATTTAATTTACTTACATATATGTTTTCAATATAATTTAATGTTTTTAATTTTATTTGTTATTTATTACACTTATTACTGTTGTTTGTTGTAATGTTATTTAATTTATTCATGATTGTTTTTTTAAAAAAACTGTGATCTTGTTGTTACATATTGTTGCTTGATTCATCAATTTATTTTTATTTTATTTTATTTTTTAAACCACATATCCGCCTTTTTCAGTGTTTTTTAACTTTTAATTCATAAATTTATATTGCATCTGTGGTGTTAGCCTTAAATAAATGGTTACATTTATAAATGAATAATTAACAAATGTATTGTGTAAACAGTTGTTGACTAACCGATTAATAAATATGAATCAGATGAATTTTTATTTTAAAAATATAAATAAGTATTGCAAATAAACATGTTGTTTTGTTTCCCTGTACTGAAGTCATATGGTTAAATGGGTTGTAAAAAGCCCTTGTTAGATACTTAAAAACAGATATTGAAATAGACGAAAAACTGGAGTAGTTCGGTGCTACTAAATTTCTCGGTATTAATTTTATTTAGACAACAATTTGACTTGGAGACCCCAGACAGACGAAATATGCAAAAAACTTAAAAAAATTTGCCTTCGTTCTCTATAAACTATCGAAAACAGTGAGCTTAGAATCCGTACTAACAGCCTATCACGCCTATGTTGCATCAACACTCAGATATGGCGTAATATACTGGGGCAATAGAGCTATGTGTGGCCATAAAAGCACAGACAGCTGTCAACTTTATACGTCTAAAAATTCTAACCTTGCCATCATTGTAAATTTACGAAACAATCACACAATGTTTGTCAAATCTAACATCTCATTATACAAAATAGCTACTAAAAGTAACTATAGAAAATTAATCGGTCAGAACTGGAAGTGACTTATGGCAAAACTGTACTAATAATAATATAATATAATATATCCTGGGACAACTCACACACGGTCATCCGATCCCAAACTAGGCAGAGCCTGTGCTATGGCAACCAGACAACTGATAAACATACTTATATATTTCTAAATACACACATATTATAGACAAATTACACCCAGACACAGAACAAATGATTATGCTCATCACACAAAGATTTGTCCTGTCCTGTTCCTCCCTTATCGAACCCACGACCTCCGGTTTCCGGTCAGGGTCACTAACCATTCGACCAACAGGCCATACAAAAGATACTAACGAATAGAAGTACCTTTTGTATGGCCAAAAACATATTTAATAAACTACCTGAAAAAATAAAAACGTTAAATCTAGACAATTTCAAAAAAGAACTATTAAAAATTAAAAATAAATGCTACTACTCACTACAGGACTATTTAGACGACAATTCTATAATTACTGCCTCAGAAAATTGTACATCGCCTCACTTATTTTGACGATCTTGAATATTGTTCGACATTACCATTAATATCACACGTAACTTTAAACTATTTGACATTTTTATTGAAATTGATTGTATTTTAAACTTGTATTTTGTATTTGTAATTTGTTAATTAACCATAATTAAATAAATTTGTACGCCTCTGGGCAAAACATAGAAGGTCTATTCACCTATCTATAACATCTCACACTCTGTCGTAATTTGACCTATGTTTACAAATAAAGCATTCTGATTCTGATTCAATATAGGATAGTGTGTGTTACTTGCATTGTCATTGACAATATTAAATATAAAAAATAATAATTTGCAAAAGGGTTGTAAAATTTATAATAATTGACACAAGCAACAGTGACAGTTTTCATTGAAATGAATAAATAATTTTTTTTTTTAATAGTTTGATTAATTTTGAATTGACCTTACTATAGTAGGCGCCAGATAATCGTGGAATAACGGTCATTGACCCACCTACAATTATTGACATTTTTAATTTGAAAAACGGAATTAATGACACAAAGCTGTCCCGAATCATCATCTCTCGTGATCCTTAACATTGTCTAATAATGAAAAACGATTCATATTTAATTGTTCAGGTACCTATGAACAGTTATTAGGGAAAGGTCAATATACTTTATTCCACATTTATCTGGCGCCTACTATACCTGGGAATCAAAGTAGATAAAATATTTAAAAAATGCATTATTATATTACTCAAAATAATTTTCCTTTATCTACCATTTCTATTTATAAAACCTAAATATCTTATACCTATTATCCTTAAATTCAGTTATATAACGTTACAAAAGCGTCAAATTAAAAGTTAGTTGCGTTACATTATTTATAATAATCATGTAGTATTTTGATCTTCAAATTTATTAATTAAAAAAAAGAAACATTATTCAAGTTACTATTATTGTTAGGATTTTGTCACCTCAGTAAATACCTAATTGGAGGGTAGGTACCAGTTTTTGGTGAAACAAAGATTTGTTTCACCAAAAACTGGTACCTACCCTCCAATAAGGTATTTTTCTGAAAAAAATAAATAAATTAGTAATAGTCCGTCAGTTACATTACCCAGAAATATTGGGCAATATTTTTTCTGTTTTCACGTATACAACGTATAACAGAATAACCGCATACAAAAAATAAAACGATCTTAAGGAGTCATTATGCTCATCATTATGAACAACTTTTACTATGGGAGCAACGCCAAAATCGCGAAAAAAAAATATTGCGCTCTCCCCCTTATTTTTTTTGTCGCGATTTCAGCGTTGATCCCATAGTTGTTCAAGTACAATGACTTCTTAAAAAAAAACACTACAAAAGTTTAAAATACCTTTAATTTGGGAAGTCAGTTTTTTTTTTTTTTTTTTTTTTTTCTCACTTCAGATAGCACACACCTAACAACACCACTGGAAAGTCAATCACTCACTGTTAATTTCTTTAAGTATGGATTAAATTATGGATGACATATTTTTTCCAGATATTTTGACTTTCAAACAAAACTACTGAACCAATTTTGATGAAATTTGTATGGGACCAAATAAAAATCGAATCGATTCGTAAATGACGGAGTTATGAGGTAACAAAAAACAAAAAAAAGCACAACCGAATTGAGAACCACCACCTTTTTTTAAGCCGTTTAAAAACTCGCGTGACGAGACGCGTCGGTGCACTTTTTACCAAAAAGTTTGTGACGTCAGGACCCACTCCTATGTAGCGGCAACAATGCCACCGTACGAAAAACTACCGATGCGAAAATTGTACGGCAACAAAAAATAACCACAACGCCATCTATCCTGTCAGCAACGAACTACCAACATACATAATCCTGCATCGCGCAAGCAAAGATCTCCGTGCGATTTGAACATGTACAACAATCCAAATTTTAAGTATCGGCCAGTTGCCCACCAGACACAATAACCGTCTGGTCGGAGGATCCTCCCTTTTCAGTGGAGGTATGTGGGACTCTGCTCTCTGTTCCGCATACCTCTATACCTTGACTTTCATGCGAATTATCTTTGCCAATTTTTATAGATTAGAAAAGGCAAAAAATATGTTCCCAGTATTTTTTTATATGTATCGAACGGACTAAATGTTTTTTTTTTAAATCTACGTAAATGCCCTATGGTGTCATATAAATTATTACAGATTTTGGTTTTATCATGGTTAGTTACATACCCAGGTATCATAGCAAATACTTACCCGATTTTACCAATTTGTTTCAACATTTCAATAGACCAATGAACTAATTACAATAAAAAATTGTAACATAATCGAACATTTGGATAAACTGTATTATCTAGTTGATTAGCGCGATTGTAGCGATAACAATAAAAATGAAAATGTATAAGTGTGAAAAAAATTTTTTTTCGACTTGGGAAGCTAACGCATTTTTCTATAGTTAAGAAATAAAAAATACTGTACGACCTGGAAATCAAACCCAGGACCCCATGCACGGGAGTCACAGGGTGGTTTCTACCGTCGGCGCGGGCCTGCGGTCGGCGAGCGTTGGGTGGCTCGCCGTCCGATCAGAACCAGGCCCGGGTCGATGGCGCGTTGTGTCTCACGCGCGCCTCGTAGAGATGTCAACATAGGAGGCGGGGCCCGCTAGGGCCAGAGCCTGCCAGGGTTACGGATTTTGTTCGAAAGAGTCACCGCGGCCCTAGAACGCAAAGGGCATTTCGGGGAACATGGATGGGTTTCAGTCAGTAATAGTCTGATAATCTCTTCCGCTCCACCCAGAGCGGAAGGAATCAGTAATGATGATTTTTCAACAGTAAAAAAGAACCACATGCACAGCAGTTGAGCTTGTGTCCACTAAACCAAAAAATGTGAAAAACCGGAAGGTGATTCTCGTATTTTAAACAGGCGTTTGCATTCGCATCGCAATCTGTCAAAAACACTTCGACTTTCCTTACATTTGTGACAACTTCTTGACAATGATGTGGTGACTTAAATTTTAACGCTCCGCAGAACGAGAATTGGCGTTCTGTGTTTCTGTAATTAATTTCTTTTATTTTTCTTCAAGCCATTTCGATAAATCAACCCAAAACATTACTGTTACCTCTCTCGAAAAATATTCACAAATAAATAAACTTGAAATAAAACTTATAGGAGGGACCGAAATAACGTAACTTCTGATATTTTCTTATTACAATACAAATAGGTATGTCGAATGTAATAAGAAAAGTAAAATATTAGGGCAAGGGGTCCGAAGATATAGGTTTCCGATAATATTTATATTTGTATAAACTTTCATATTAATCGGACGATTGGTTTTATCTCAAGAACAAGACTTTCTCAGTGGATCTTTGCAACTGGGATTAGGTAGATATTTTACAGGAACCGTGAAATCTTTTGGGATGTACAATAATTGCTCCAGCGTTTCCCGCATCATCACTTTCCACCGGTTGAGATTCAACACTCTAAGTGTACGTACACACTGAACGCGCGGTGACTACGGCCTGTGGCGGGCGACGGACGGCGGAGGCGTGCAGTGGCCACAGCGACGTGCAAGCTGTTGTAGCGTTAAGGCGTATTTCAGGTGTTGCAAAACATGGACTAAAGGTACAATTCCGGGCATTACGGCCGATCGCAGCCGCGCGTGATCTATCGCGAGCGACAATAGTCAGAGTATGAGAATATATTGCGCTGTTTCCGAGATCTGCGACAAACGCACGCGGCAGACTTCCGAAGCGGTGCCATACATATTCGATCGGCCGCGATGCACGGAATTGTACAGACGCCAGCATATCAAGCTACCCGAAACTGACAAATTTTCCCAATCAACTTTGAACCTAACGATTTGGCGATAAAGTTGAAAATCTATTTCTAATTTGACAGATTGTTGTAGCTTGATGTGCTAACGTCTGTACCTTTAGTGCCAATTCTCCCATTTTTAAGCAACGTGCGCATTCGTATCTCTGTCGCAATCTGTCAATATCACCTCTTATTTCCCTACATTTTGACAGATTGAGCTGCAATTGCGAACGTTGCTAAACTGGCCAAGTGCGAGTCGGGCTCGCGTGCAAAGGGTTCCGATCGAACTACATTTTTATGACATGTTATTTTAAAACTATTTACTTCTTATAGGTTTTTCTGTAATGTAAAGGTAAAGAACGCTTCTTTTTTTTCAAAATTGGAAACTTAGTTGTTTCGGAGACAATAGGTAAATTTTTCATCAAATTTTATTATTGAACTAATTATTTTAAAATTATGAAAAAAATGACGAATTAAAACCATGACGATAAGCCTTTTTATTTGATATTTTTCACATGGTAACTGTACCATGTGTAAAATATCAAATAAAAAGGCTTTTTTATTATTTTCTAGTTTTTCCGTGAAAAGTGGCCCCCATACTCAAATTTATTTATTTACGTAACGCGTCCGTATAAGATCATATCAACAGAATCGGTCTAGTCAGTTCGGAGAAAGTTGGCTGTGACAGACGGATAGACAGTCAACCGCGTGATCCTTTAGTGGTTTTGATTTTACCCTAAAATTAGTTAACTTGGCCCTCAAAACTATTGATTTGAGCTCAGTTAATGGTAATAGACTCGCTTATTTTTATGACATGGATTTTAAACATAACTGGCGCATTCTGACCCTTTCGGAAATACTGGCGTGGTGCGTCATGTAAAAAGAAATGTGTTAGTGAAGTGTTTTTTCTTATCAAAATTGATTCAAATTCTTTGGTTACACCCATTTTGCTTATCAGCCCACAAAAGATTACAAAGTTTAGCATATTATATCTGTATTATCGTTTATACGTAATTGTACTATCTGGAGATATTCGGAATTAAATGGGACAATTATCATAAGGCTCAACAAATGACACGCGTTTAGTTAGTTTTTGTTAATTTTGTGATATTATTTTAGTGTTTAATAATGTGTAAGTTATTGTTTATTTCTGTTTTATATTTCATTTTGGTGTTATATTGTTTTTATGCTACCATATCGTGTTCTGTTCTGTTAAGGTGATAGTGGAAATTGTTCATACGAATCTCGTTAGCATGTCATACCCACAGAAAATGGTTTTTAATAATAGATTTTCAGTGAAAAACTAATTCATGTTGTTTGTGTTTGTTACATATTAATGTTCTTCATCGTCTGACCAACCTAGGTATCCTGTAAAATTAGTAACGTTTCTCTTTTGTACTTTTAGGGTTCTATTCCTAAAGGGTAAAAACGGGACCCTATTACTAAGACTCCACTGTTCGTCTGTCTGTCACCAGGCTGTATCTCATGATCCGTGATAGCTAGACAGTTGAAATTTTCAAAGATGATGTATTTCTGTTGTCGCTATAACAACAAATAATAAAAATTAAATTAAACAAAAAAATAAAGGGGGCTCCCATACATGAAACGTATTTTTTTGGGTTCATGGTACGAAACCCTTCGCGTGAAAGTCCGACTCGCACTTGGCCGGTATTTTTAAAAACAGCTGATTCTGTGAAAAAAATAAGGTGATAAGATAACGTAACGTATTACCCGGGTTATGTTGGTCGGCGAGGCAGTAGCTCCATGTAGAATACTTGTGTTCAGCTGCATCCGGTTAGACTAGAAGATTCCAGCAATAGCTGGTCCACCCAGAGATCAACAAAATCAAGGACTAAAACTGTTAAAAACCGCGTTCCATAGAAAGATCTCTGGAACGCGGTTTTTAACAGTTTACTACTTGATTCTGTATTAGGTACATTACAGCCGAATGCTCTCGGTGAGGGAGCACCTTAAGAATACGCATTGAATCTTGAATCTCAAGGTCTTGGAGCCTCATTACGCATAGAAAATTTAAATACGCTTTATCGCCCCATATCCTGACTCAAGACTGTACAACATCAAACCATTGCCAGTCCTGCTCACAATTTTACCGTTCGCTATTAACACCCCATCATCCTTAATTCCAGGGTTTCTCCTGCTCCTCATAGCACCATGCCTAGCCGTGCACATGCAAGAGCCTGTTTCTCCAGCTCGCAGCTCCAGGGTCAGCCCCGTGGAAGGCTGGGTGCAGGTCAGGCTGAACCATTTCATGGCCTATGACACTAGGACGTATCCCATGGTGAGTAGAACTGGTTTTTATTTATTTAAACTTCATTTAAACTATAGTTTAACAGTGTGAGTCCCAGATTTAGCAATGGTACCCATGAGTAATTTATCAATCTTCATAAATTCTCTAACATATACCTAATATTCGTCGGATAACAGATGTGGGTATATATTTCTTAACCCTTAATCTTAAGATGCGTTTACACGGGCAATGACAATTGATCAATTATAAGCAATACTGATCGATTGTGACATCACCAAATATCAAGCAGTTTACGGCAACGGCAGCAAGCATTGATTTGGCGAAATGTTTTCCAATGACATGATCGAGCGATATGGACAATTCCAAGAAACTAACACTAAAATACGAGATATTTAGTTGAAAAAACAGAAAGGGCAATATGAAATATATATTGCTGAAACAATTGCCACATTTTATTGAAGTTGCTGCACTTTGTTCCACTTATTGAACGTACGTGTTGAACAGCAATAATTTCACAAATAGTTGCCCGTGTAAACGCACCTTTAGACTAGTAAGACAAAGCAAAAAGCGTTTTGAGATCGTAATAGATGACTCTCTTAAGTTTCTACTTAGAAAGAAAGGAATAAACTTTATTTGGTTGCGGAATTTGTTCGAAAGAGTCACCGCGGCCCTGGAACGCAAAGGGCTTTAGAAGAAACACGGATGGTTTTTAGTCAGTAAGAGTCTGACACGCCCTTCCGCTCCACCCTGAGCGGAAGAAGTCATCTGATAATTTCACATCCTTAAAAAAAAAGTTCTTTTGTTCCTTCTCTATTTTAAATCCTTCCGAAGGTTGTCTTTAAGAAATCGCTTTTAGTGATAAGGTCTCTATGGCCATGATTTCATTATATATCTTGTCATTCACTTATATGACATGCATAATAAAGATTAGCTATAGAATAGAATACATTTCTTCAGCACAAAGAAAACGTGTTACTTTATGATCGTACCTAGTACATCTGTTTCAAAATATTTTCTCACGTTCCAGCGTTACTACTATAACGACGAGTTTGCAGGGGACAACATAGTGATCTTCGTGGGGGGCGAGTGGGCCATCACCGAGGGCTGGACGCAAGGCGGCCTGGCGTACGAGATGGCGCAGCAGATGCGAGCTGGTCTGTTCTATACCGAGCACCGGTTCTACGGCAGCAGCAGGCCTTTCGCGTAAGTCACCATTGATTTAGTTTCTTTCCCCGACTGCCGTTAATGAGTCATGCTAGATAATATCGTATTACTTAAAACTGTCTTCCTTTTAAAAAAAAAGCTTTGCCCCACACTTAGAATATCTCTTGTATCGTGGGTGGTGTCACATAATAAAACAGCCAGATCCGAAACAACTATCAAGGCCCTACAAATATTTGTTCCGTGCGGGAATCGAACCCACGATACGCAGCGCAGCAGTCGATCGCTTATCCACTGCGCCAATCGTGTAGTCAAACTGACTCCACTCAATAAGTTTTACCAGCTAGCAGTCCAGGAATCCAAATCACGATATCCCCTCCACGACTACTCGTCTACTCCGGGTAGACTAAAAAATCACAGGAGCTTCCTCCGAACTACACAAACAATCTAGAACAGGTTTCTTAGGCAAAGAAGCAAATTGTGGGAAGAGACTTACTATCTCACGATACCTCTTGGTCGTGTACTGCAGTGAATCGTAAGAGCTGTGAATCGATTGCGTACCTAAGTGCGACGCTGCTAATAGTAGCAGCGTCGCACTTAGGTACGCAATCGATTTGAAAATTGCAGCATAAAGTATGGACTTTATGCTGCAATTTTCAAAAACACGATGCGAGTGCGGTGTGTCACATTTGCTGGAGTATCTCAAATAACCACTAAAATACACCCTGGATGACTTTAACAACGCCTCTAATGCTGCAATAAACCTACTGTGGTCCATACTTTTTTTTATTTAGTTTAGGAAATCATTAAATGACTTCTTCCGCTCTGGGTTGAGCGGAAGGGCGTGTCAGATTCTTACTGACTAAGACCCTTCCGTGTTCCTTCTAAAGCCCTTTGCGTTCCAGGGCCACGGTGACTCTTTCAAACAATTTTTGCAACCCTGGCAGGCTCTGGCCCTAACGGACCTCGTCTTCTATGCTGACATCTCTTAGTGGCGCACGTGGAACACAATGCGCCATCGACCTGGGCCTGGTTGTGATCGGACAGCGAGCCACCCAACGCTCGCCGTCCGCAGGCCCGCGCCTATGGTGGCCGGGGATCGCCCTGCGACTCCCGACTCCCGGGGCGTCTTCTGACTGTGGTCCATACATCCAATGTAATTTTATGAACCGTAAACACGAGAAGAAGAAGACACAACAACAGACCTGTATTTAAGAAAAAAAAAACTAGCATTTGCCCACGACTTCGTCCGCGTGGGGAGGGGATAGTTACTTTGGGCAGCCATTTTTGTTTATAAGATTTTTCAAAAACACTTGAACATATTTATTTGTTTTTTTTTTCAAATGTTTAAATACAAAGGTTATGGTTTTACTTTCAATAATGACGGACTCCCATACAAACTTTCATCCCCTATTCAACAAACATATGCACGGCGATTTGTTCACTTTAATTTTACACAATAGGTATGACTAAATTGGCATACATTTAAAAATAACGTGTTGAATATCTTCCGTCAGCACCCATGTCTTAATTATGCTCATCTGGGCGATCAGCCAATCTTGCTAATTAACTAATCTACCTGAGGGACCCACATAGCAGCCGCTCGGGTCAATCAAAGGTTAAGCTGCGCTTGACGAGGTCGCTATGTAGATGGGTGAACATCCATTATGTACCAAGGCCTCTCCGAGCCTCATAGTGCACAATAGATATTTGGCAGTCGTTATGGGAATCAGAAGCTCGTCAGTCTGACAACCAGACTTGCCAAGAGGCGATTTTACCCAGTTACTGGGATCTGGAGATCAGATAGATAGTCGCTTCATGTAAAATCCTGGTATTCAGTTGCTTCTGCACTGAATTCGACCCCAATTTTGTTGGGAAATGGCTAGGCATATTATAATTCTTTGACTCTAGACCAGTCATACCCAACGGCTCCACCTGGACCCCCAAGGGTCATCACAGAAGGGTCTTTGACACAGAAAAATGTAATTGGTGATGCATGAGTTTTACCTAAATGAAGGTATAGAATTGTGGTTTACTAATGATAAGCATAAAATATATTGGCATAATTTACTTTGGCATAAATGTTTTGCCATAATGCTTGTTGCCATAAATACTGCTATAGTAGGCGCCAGATAATCGTGGAATGACGGTCATTGACCCACCTACAATTATTGACATATTATTTTTTAATATTTATTTTGTAAATATGTTAAAACATAACACTTTTACACGTCAATCTTTTTTGGTAATTTTAAACTGGTTGAGGCCGGTTGGTGTATCGACGATCGCTATCGTTGATAGAATGTCTTTTGTTTCTGCTCTCTCGTACCTATTGCTCGTACCAATGCTGTACAAACAGGACACGTATAGTAGGCTCCTTTTTACTAAAAAAACACATACATATGTGACTCCGGATCGAACCGATGACCCTAGCCAACCGCCCGTAATGTAACAGTGTGAAGCCGTGCGCTGCCAACTAGGATGCCTGCCACACCGTAGTGTAACCATAACGGTAAAGGCCACGTCTCCACCTGCAACGAGCTCACATGCAAGTTACATTGTGGACTACCGAGGCATACACAGGAGTGCATTCCTTCATATCTAGCAAAGTTTGGTAAAAAACTTAAAAATTCGATTACTCGAAAACAACCCAACTTGGTCCCCATGTTATGTTATTGGGGTCAATTTGTTATAAATTAGCTCTAAATCATACCATTTGGAACGCACTCAATGACCAATAAGAAAATAAAGAAAGAAACAAAGAATAATGTTTACTTAGCACTTAAATGAAACACACACGGTACAAAGAAATAACAAAAAAAAAAATTAAAAAACTAAATGTCTCACGGCTGCACTAAAAAGGTCCATTTCAGCGATATGTCAGACATACTGAATAATACTGCTGTCTGACGCTGGTTTTCTAATGAACCTTTCAATGGACGAGTGGCGGTTGTTGACGAGTGTTCAGTCGCCCAACCGTGCCAATTTGCATGCAAGTTGTTTGCAAGTGGAAACATGAATTGGTTAGCACTCAGATTTCCTAAGAAAGAAGTGCATTCATATAAAGACCGCAATATGATGGCCGTCATGACCTGACAATGATGATTATTATTTTTGACTTTACTAGGCCCGGAACGCCATCAATGAGGGTGGACATCATTTTGCCACAACCTCTATACTTTTTCCGGTACTAAACCGAAGATTAAGCAGAAGACAATACCATCCTATATTCCCATAGCTTTCCTAAACAGAAACCTTAACTAAAAACCTAAGGAAAATATGACAACAGGTAAAATCAGATTTTTAATAAACGTTAAACAAAACATCAGGATTAAAATCCTAAGATATGAATATATGTAGGCGTCTCTTCCTTTATTAAAAAATGAAAATTCTATAAGATTGTCAAACCCCCATAAACTAACGTATTTCCCAATGGCATTGGATAACCCTTTTCTAATCGCTGTGACAAATCGAATACTAGCTCTTGGCGTATTTGTCAAAATATTCGCGTCGCGTCGCAATACAAAATTAACCTTATTTCGAAATTCATTAGGTATGTTTTGTATTGCTTGTCAATGGAGTTGCAAGCACAATAGTTCACGGGTTCAAATTACACATGTAATCTGATTAGTTTGGTAATATTATCTTATCACAGGTTTATTTATTCGTGATTAGATACACGTGGTGCTCGTCTTTGTAATTTGTATTTTTAATTTCCGTTTAATGTATGACTTTTCCTGGAAAAAATAAGAATGCAAAATAAAGTTCTCATGCTGGGCGCCATTTTTTGCCGAATGCAAAAAAAAAATACAAAGGTAAGTGAACAAAAAATATTAAAGTGAACTTTATTTAGTTCACTGTAATATTTTTTTGTTCACTGTAATATTTTTTTGTTCACTTAATAAATTACTTGAACAAAAATGCTCGGTTTCTGGTTATTATTATACGCAACACACGATTCGATTGGCTCATTGAAAACTCATTCAACCAATCATAGCTAGATAACGCTCGTTTGACAATTTGTTACAACAGTTTTGTGGTATCTCTCTAACGAAGTCGAGAAAGTAGGCCTAAGAAACATACGATTATTCGGAATTAATTGTAGTTTTAAAGCAGATTAAAAATCTCTTGTCACTGGTCTATCAAACATTTTAGTCACATTTAATTCTCGAAACATCCAATCGACTGTTCCATCAATTTTATTTTTGCCATTTTCGACGAGTGTATTCGGTGTAAATGCGGCTTCGGCCAAACGGGGCTATCGCCGATGTAACCTGTGTTACGTGAGCTTCATGCCCTCAGTTATAGCAATACTAAAGCATTTAGCTTTAAACGGCCAAAATCTGCTTTATGGGTTAGTCCTACTTCCTACTATATAATATTATAATCGCGAAAGTTGGATTTATGGATGTATGTTTGTTACTCTTTCACGTATAAACTGCTGAACGGATTTGAATGAAATTTAGCACACATATAGTTTATGACCTGGATTATAAATAGGATACTTTTTATCCCGGCAGTACTACTTCCACTTTTCGGGGTAAATCTGTTCCTGTAACCGATCGGCTCGAGGCATAGAGTTGACACCCTCAACTTCGATGCCACCATTGAGCACAAAGCCCAAACTGCGGCCAAAAAGCTGGGCATCCTAAATAGAGTGAAGCGATACTTCACGCTTGGACAGCTTTTAACCCTCTACAAAGCACAAGTCCGATCCTGCATGGAGTATTGCAGCCACCTTTGGGATGGCTCAGCTAAATACCAACTTGCCGCGCTTGACTCGGTGGAACGCAGAGTTAAACGGCTTATTGGCGACGTAAGACTGGTTGATGCCAAGTTTCACAGCTTGGCTCATCGCCGCAAGGTTGCCTGCTTGTCGGTCTTCTACAGATTGTTCATCGGGGAGAGTGTCCAGGAACTCCACGACCTGATCCCACCGGCCCCCTTCTAACATCCGACATCTAAACGCACTGCAAGTTACCATCCCTACCTTGTTGCTATTCCACCAATTCGCACTAAACATTTCCAAACGTCTTTTATAATGCGCACAGCAAAGGAGTGGAACTCTCTGCCTGCGTCCGTGTTTCCGAACGCATACAACCCTAATCTCTTCAAAATTAGAGTGAACATGCTTCTTCTGGGTAAGCTCGCTCCATCGTCGACTTTGTCTCTGTCATCTATGACCTAGACTAGAGTCAAGAGCAAACCCATATTAAATAAAAAAGGGTATGTTCTTTTGGGATTTTTTTGACATTAACGCGGGCGGGGCCGCAAGCGACAGCTAGTATACATATAAAATCCTCCTCTTTGTTGATTTCGAGCGGCGAACCCTAGAAATTATTTCCTAGCGTGTGCCCATATATTACTCGCCAGACCGAATTTGGTTTTAAGTACCCGGTTACAGCTAACGCAATATAGTTTACCGGTGGAATTAAAAGTACTTATATTATTTATAGGAGGGCTTAGGCTTAATTTTTCCGACCCATTTTTGGCCCGCAAAATCCCAAAATTACAGGCATTACTGCTAGATTATAATAAAACTATCCACAACACTTTCCTGGTTAACTAACCTTCAATATTTGGTGTCAAAGCCATAGATTTATGGCCCCATACGTAATGCAGTGGGCTGGCTCCCTGCCAAGCCACGCGCCACTGTCGCTCATATATCATTGCGCTATTGTGCAGCCCATGACTATTGGCGTATGAATGGTAGTGTGAGTCAGTGTTTGATAACTCCTGAAGCTTATGTGAGCCTAGTAATTTTGATACTGTTTGTGTCATAAGACCTGCTTATAAAAGGGCATGAAGGAAATCGATGTTGTTGAATCATTTTCTTGTGTGAGTCAGTGTTTCTTAACTCCTGAAAATTCTGTGGGCCTAGTATTTTGATATTGGTTATGACAGACCTGCTTTATATTAAAAGTGCTCAAAGGAAATCTATGTGGTTGAAACATTTACGTATTATGTAGGATAAGCATTAGTCATTGTTTGAGATCCTGTGTTTTTTTTTAATTGGTTGTAATTCGCGAATGTTGAGTTCATCCGTTCCCGCAATCCCCGGCGTAGGTGGGAGATGGAACACCGGGTTGGTTTAAGTCAGTAAGAGTCTGACAGACCCCTCCGTTCGCCCTAGGGCGGACGACATCTATGAGGATTAACACGCGAGATAAAAAAAAAAAAAGGATTGCTTGAGTCATTGTTCGGTATCTCCTGAGGTTCCTGTGAGCCTAGTACTTTGATATTAGTTATGGCACAGGAGCTGCTTATAAAAAAAGTCTCGAAGGAAATCAATGTGGTCAAATCGTTTACATAATTATGTAGGTAGAGTATGGTGAATAAATTTTTGATAACTCCTGAGGTTTCTGGAAGCCTAGTACTTTGATATTGGTTTTGTCACAGAAGCTGCTTACTAAAAAAGGTCTCGAAGGAAATCAATTGTACCTAGTTGGATCATTTGCGTATGTCGGATAGCGTTAGTCATTGTTTGAGCTCCTGCGGTTTCTGCGAGCCTAGTACTTCGATATTGGTTTTGTCACAGAAGCTGCTTACTAAAAAAGGTCTCGAAGGAAATCAATTGTACCACCTAGTTGAATCATTTGCGTATATGTAGGATAGCGATACTCATTATTTGAGCTCCTGAGGTTTTTTTGAGCCTAGTACTTCTGATATTAATTATGTCACAGGAGCTGCTTCTAAAAAGTCTCGAAGGAAATCAATTGTACCTAGTTGGATGGATCATTTGCGTATGTAGCGTTAATCATTGTTTCAGCTCTTGAGGTTTCTGGAAGCCTAGTACTTTAATATTGGTTATGTCACAGAAACTGCTTCTAAACAGACTCGAAGGAAATCATCAATGTTGTTGAATCATTCGCATGTGTGGAATAGCGTTAGTCAGTGTTTGGCTCCTAAAGTTTCTGTGACCCTAGTAGTTATAATATTAGTTATGTCATGGGAGCTCCTTTTGGAAAGGCTTGACGGATTATATGATGTAAATTTAATGTTGTTGTTGAACCATTTACGTAAGTGTGAGTCAGAGTTTATTTGATAACTTTTAAGGTTTCTGTAAGCCTAGTAGTTTTAATTTTAGTTGTGTCATAGGAGCTCTTTGTAGAAGAAGATACTTGTGGTCAGTCAATCAATGCCTTATACCTTATTTGAACCTTTAATAAAAATGCCCTTAATGTTCTTTCTGGGATTTTCTTTGATTTAAAAAAAAAATAGTATTTAAATAATGTAAGTAATTTAAACGCAAAATTTTAATTTAGTGTAACAATTTAATTTACGTGTTTATGCATTATTATTTTGTTATATAAACCTTGTTATATGTACATGCTAGTGGTCTCCTATAACTGAAGGAGCACACGTAAATGACACTTGTATCACTGCGACTTATTTTATAACCAGAGGTCGGAATTAGGTAGAGTTATTTATGTACCTACTCACACTGATTTCATACAGCGAAAGAATAAAGTGGATATGCGTCAAATCCCGAGATTAATTCAAAAGAGCAGAAACATCCCGTGATTTATTAAATAAGAAATTTATTTACTTTTACATCTGCACGCGTGACGTTGCTAAATTTACATTCCGATGTTGTTACATCGGAAGTCCGAAGTTACAAAATTTCAATGCGCACACGCGCGACGTTGCCACATTTGCAGTTCGCACAACATAGCTTGTGACAACAAAAGAAACATTATTATTATTTATTTGTAATATTGTTGGCCACACGGGATTGTATATTAGAAATCCCTGGAAGATCCACATTAATATCAACATTTCGATGCAAGTACATAAATAATTTTACCTAATTCCAAATGTTGGAGATCCAAATAAATAAAATAAATAATCTTAACTGGAAAGGTGTCCAATAGTCACCTTAAACGTCTGCCTAGCCCTTTGAGAAATACAGGCATGATATTGTGAACAACGTGTACCAGAATGAACGCAATAACTGAAAAGATGTCATTGTACTCATCATTATGAACAACTTTTACTATGGGACCAACCCCCAAATCACCTTCACATAAACACGATGTATATCAAGACTTTCAGAGCAAGGCAACATTCGTGGTAACAGGGTAAACCAAACAAAACAAAAAATGCTCCCCCCATTTAAAAATATTTTCCTGCTCACTTGCCCAACTCTTAATAAATTATTCCATTCAAGCCATCTTCTAAAAAAACCTAAGTTACATTTAATTAAAATGTTAATCTCTCGCTGTTAATACTCCAAAATGTAATCATTACAAACCTACTTACAACACAAAAATATGCTAAAAACTTCTCGATATCTTATCCTTACTAATTATCTTTTTAATTCTTTACCAACATATCTTTCACACTTGTCACTCAAAAATCACCCATATTCTTCAAGTCATAAGGTTCTAATAAAACGCAGGGTTACTTTTGTAATGAGCCGCTCAGTATGCATGGAGAGGGACTCACTAGTGTAATATTTTCCGCGAATTAAAGTCAGTTTTGCGTAAAAAGAAAATGGTCGGTTGTTCCTCAGAGGGTCGACTTTAATATTGTGAGTGGTATTCGAACGTTTGGAAGTGCTGTTATTACACTATATTCTGAGAATTGTGCTGATAGGCAAATATTCGTACCTACTAGATAGAATTTTTCTATAGCTTTACTGACATTTTAATCTTAATATTTTTGTTTGTGTACGTGTGTATGTCACTGAACTCCTCCTAAACGGCTAGACCGGTGTTGATGAAATTGTTTGTGTGTGTTCGAGGGGATTCGAGAATGGATTAGATTCACAATGGGACCCGGTAGGTGGCGCTGTTCGGGCAGGACAATAATATAACTTGAGAACGACTTTACCGATTTCGTTCATATTTTTTTTAAGTTTTTTAGATTCACAATTAGACCCGTTAGGTGGCGCTGCAATCGATTTCTATATATTTTCGTCAGACACAAAGCAAACGTTCGGACAGGACAACGTCTGTCGGGACCGCTAGTATATATATATTTTCTTTTTCAACCCTATTGGTATATGTTCAGAATCATAATTACATTATTTTATTTGAGAAAATATAATTTTCATCCGGTAAGCAGGTGAGTGAAGGTCGACCTAACTTGGGATCTTAGACTAAAACTGACATGTCACTGGCAGACTTTGGTGTTCTATTACACTAGTTCACCACATACTTAACTTTTAACTTAACTTTTACACGACAATCTTTTTGTCTTCAGTTTGAACTAGTTGAGGCCGGTGTTTCTTAACTGACTATCCTGAGAAGAAACACCGAAACAAACACACTCGGTGAACAAAACCTCTTAAATAGCATACTCTGGGTGCATCGTCCTCACATAATATTAAATTAATTTTTGTATACCAAATTTTGTAAAATCATTTTTTGAAAAGAGTAACTATGGAGTTTCTTGTCCGTTCTTCTCCATAAGAATCTACCTTTCCGAATGGACAGTAGAGTCACTTTATTAATGTAACATTATTATTTTACTGAACTGTAAACGATGACGTTCAAAAGTGCCGTTTAATGGCCTAATTGAAATAAACGTTTTGACTTTGACTTTGACTTTGACTTTGACTTTGAAATGTTCATACAATCCGTACTAGTGAAATCATTTGAGATCCATATAGGTTAAATTTTTGAAGTGTTCTTTTGAAGAACATTTGAGTGCACCTGTCCAGCCAGAGTCTAACCAGGTCCACTCAAGCTCTGTCTGGACTCCAGACAGTGCAAGCATTTTTCAGGTATCGTGAATGACACCTGTGTCTCGAATATTATAATATAAAATTAAGAAAATATGACACATTTAATAAATCACATAGCAACGTGTTTTCCTCGTGATTATTGCAGAGTTTAAAGTTTAGGAGCTTCGCGTAAAAGTAGAAAATACAACCCCCCGTTCACAACTAACATACCTACCGTAAATAACGAAGGCAGGCAAGGAAAATAACTTCAATCAATCAGCGTAGTCTTTTCCATACTACAGGAGAGGACGCCCCGGGCACATGAGTAGATAAACGGAACAGAGGCTAAGCTTCTTAAGAACGTGCAAAATTATTACCTATTTTGGTAGGGTTGTCACAATAGGATAAGAGAAATTAAATAAATCATTTGTTAAATAGTTTTATATTATTCAGTATGATAGAATACTTTACAGATTACTGACTCTAATAATTTTCTTTTTATAATGTTTGTTTTTTAGCAATATTTAAACTTAACACACTTATCTACCTACTACAACCCAACCCACCCACATACTTACAAATGCTAAACTTGTAATAATAATGAAAAGGTAAAAACACACCGTGTACAACCCTCTTCTTATTAAAACTTTGCGGCACAGATTTTTATTTTCAGAGTAAAACTTATATGTTTGTGTATTCTTAATTGCTTAGGGTTAGTTATAAGTAGATTTGTCTGTTTTTCATATGTGGGTTGATGGGGGGGTCAGATATGGGGTGGTTACTGTGGGTGACCACTGTGAAGAAAATAACTAAATATAGTAAGATTTTTTTATTATTATTAAATATAGTTTTACACGTTTTTGTCAGATCTAGTAACAAAAATGCTTACATACTATAAAAATTACAATGGGAACTTCAGATTTTGATATGTACTTGTCTCGTAAGTCGGTTGAAGAAGACCAGTAATCTCGGTAACTTGGGCTCTTTTTTATTCCTAAAACCAAATTGAGAGCAATGACTACTTCCACTTCTCCTCCTGTGACAGGCTTATAAGATCCTCCATTTTGTTCAGCATATAAGTTAGTCTAAAATGTGACAAGTTGAACAAGCTCTTCTGTCCAGAATAACTGAAAAATGCTAAGTGGTGATAGTTCTCTGTGAGCAGCCAGAGATGACAAGTCCGTAGGTATGTGATGT
The DNA here is from genome assembly GCA_002192655.3 of Mamestra configurata. Taxonomy (NCBI): domain Eukaryota; kingdom Metazoa; phylum Arthropoda; class Insecta; order Lepidoptera; family Noctuidae; genus Mamestra; species Mamestra configurata. The sequence goes on along the minus strand of NDFZ01005092.1, from coordinate 51,864 downwards.
GTGGAGGGGTCATAATCGTCAGGAGGTAAATTTGAGATCGAATTTTTCCATTTTGGAACCTATATTTCAACCCATCCAGTAGATGGTCCAGTTTGTGGCGCTAGTGCTGATGATGGAGGTAACGGCTGAAAAGACCATGTCATCTTCGGATTCAAATTCAGAGTTAGGTAGATTAGTACTTTGGAAGTCTACTCCGAGGAAAATTTCTCCCGTTGTCATACTTCGACCTTCAACGATGAGGTCATCTTCGATATCCGAACCATCGCCACCCGCATAACTGTCATCATCAGAAGGTATATCGACATGTTCCGGATAAGGCATTCTCTATGTCTCAGGTTGATAAACCTCTTCTTTTCATCGACTACAAAAATAAAACCAATATAAAATATACCACTTGTTATTGAAAAATTATGCCTTTACTGTACGGTGGTTACCGCTGCTAACCACTCTAAATAAGGTGTCATTGTCAAGAACCTCTTCTGTTTATTTGTAATATTTATACTTATTATACGTTAGAAATCATATTTCAACAAATTGAGCATATAAATAATTAATATTTGTAAATAATAACTTACCAATGAAATATAATACTTGCAAAACAACGAATTCAAATTTCACCAACTTTCGTTTGAAAGTTTAGTTCCCCTTCAGACCGTCAATGCACTGACAATTGACGCTGTTCAAATGTTACACGTTAATGTCGTCATTATAATACAAATTTTAACCAACAGGTATCGTTATATCGTAAAACAAGCTAATAAATAGGTGGTTAGCTCTACTGACCACTATGAAGAAAAGAGTTAAAAAAAGGACCATACAATAAAATAAAGGTACTTACTTCAAAAAGTAATAATCAAAATATTTACTTACCTATTGTACTCCTTGGGATGGTTAAAGTACGATATATCTTTATTTTTTCTAGTATTATTCATACACACAGTACAATAAACAACCATTATTAACAATAAAATACCACGTTTTACATTAAAATATCCAAACTTGCAACAAACAACGTGCGTGGCACTGACCCTGAGATTGTCAACTGGCTCTGCAAGCGTAAACCGGTTTTTTCCAGTCTCGCTGCGTACGCGACAAGCGGCCAGTGGTCACACACACATGCCCCGCGTGCTTGTAGTAGTGCAATCGATTCGCGCGGTTGTTTGAAGCTTTGTCTCTGTTCCGTTTATCTACTCATGTGCCCCGGGCGTCGGGAGTCGCAGGGCGATCCCCGGCCACCGAGGCGCGGGCCTGCGAACGGCGAGCGTTGGGTGGCTCGCTATCCGATGACGACCAGGGGCCCAAGTCTGCTAATTATATTTAACTCACATGCTATTGAAATTCAATTGAGAGTCAATCACGACTCCATTACGATTAGAACAAATTTGGTATTCTGCAAAAACTTGTATGTAAGCTCAATGGAGTCGTAATGGAATCGTAGTGTAAGTGTGATTGACTCTCAGTTGAACAGTTATAGGTGTTGCCATTCAAAATCTACCAAGAAGCTGAATGAGTGAATGAACTATTGGTTTGATTTAAATATACGTTTTTATCATTTTCTGTGATTCAATTACGAACTATATTGTCTGCAATGAATCGCCTTGTCGATAAAACATGACTTAAACGATGTTAGAAAGACTTTATTTCAAATACGGTGGCTGTATTACATAATTATCTATGACCAGGTTGAAAATTAAAAAAAAACATCTGTCATCTTGCACGTCAATGTCAATGTCACGACAAATTTATTGTTACCGCCTTACCGGTATCGGTTTTGTTTGAAGTTCCGTCTGAAAACAAAATCAACAAAATACATCTTATTATTTAATTGGTTTATTGGATGTTGGATATCTACAGTAAATTTCTAATCGGTAAGTACTCGCCAAATTATATTTTCACATCTATAGAACTTTGTAAAAACATTTTACAATAGGTACCTATTGTAAAATGTCGCGGACGAAGTCGCTGGCGGAAGCTAGTAAAGTATACATACAAAATACAAGAAATATTATAGCACTTTACTAACCTTCAAATTAGGTGATATTGCATCTTTCCTCCGTTGTCGTGGTAGCAAAGGTGTGAGCTTAATTGTCAGGGCCCTCACTTCCGCTTTTCCAAGGCGGAATGTTTTAATAAATTCCGCATAGGGTAAATCTTCCACGGCATCCACCGTTTCCCTCATCGAGGCCCGCTTTTTACGGCGCTGAGTCAAAAGGTGACGGCGGCGATCTTGCGCATTAGCTAATGCTAGAATACGCCATCGTAACAATGACCGCAGCATCTTTTCAGTATCTTTTTTAATATTTTTCGTTGAGTGGCTTGTAAAATCCTAAGATTATCTATTGTTGCACAATCGTACTTCAATAGTAAAATTGACACTAAGATTCAATTGAGTGTCGATTGATCTAAATGTCAAACATACGTCAAATAAGTGTAGAATACCGATTAAGTCCACAATCGATTTACAATTGTAACACGATTGAAGAGCAGACTAGCAATTATTCTGATAGCAGTTCAATGGAATGTCACTGGAAAACCATTGGTCTTAAATTAGTAGCGGAATACCAAATGTAGTTAAATCTGCTACTGAGATCCAATTGATATTCAATTGAGCCATTCTTAAATTAGCAGACTTGGGCCCCAGGCCCGGGTCGACGGCGCGTTGTGTTCCACGCGCGCCTCAAAGAGATGTCGGCATAGGAGATGGGGGCCCTCTAGGGCCAGAGCCTGCCAGGGTATAGGAATTTGTTCGAAAGAGTCACTGCGGCCCTGGAACGCAAAGGGCTTTAGAAGGAACACGGATGGGTTTTAGTCAGTAAGAGTCTGACACGCCCTTCCGCTCCGCCCAGAGCGGAAGAAGTCATTTGATGATTTCCCATCCTTAAAAAAAAAGCATCCTGCGTTCGTCACCGGGTCACAGCTGTTATTTCTGAGTTCTCCGTCACATTTAGACAAAGGTGACCCATTCTATAGTCTTCTCAAAAATCAAAACAAGTATTATCTCAACACGGCTTGAAAAATGTGAAAGACAAATCAACAACACTCTTAATATATTTAAATCTTTTTAGCAGGTATACTCATTCATTTAATAACTTCTATAGTTAGCCGAAACAAAAAGAAAGAAAACATGTATATTTGGCATGTTTATGTACTTAGGAACAAAAATATAAATAATTAATTTTAAAACAATAATATTGTGTGCCTCACGGCTGCACCAAATAGGTTCAGCCGGTCGATTCTGTAAACATATCGAAGAGAAGGCTTGGGTGAAGTGATCGCGAAGTTAGAAGAAAGGTTCAGCAAAACGACAGACAACTATTAGTTGCCTGACACTAGTTTTCAAATCAACCTTACGCCAATAAAGCTAACCCAAATAAAAGAAATAAAAACAGTTTATTTGCGCCAAGCAACGCACGACGCATACCAAAAAAATAAAATAAGCAAAATTAGAAAAATTATGCAAGTTGGGAAGTATTGCGTCACATAATGCTGGGACTCGTGTGCGAGACAGAGCCACAGCGCTGGTTCACATTTTCGACCTCTCCTGCCAACCTTAAAAAAACACACCTATCAAGTTCCCCAGGTTCACACGACCAATAAAGTCAATTGACGACATTAACAAAAACTTAGTGCTATGTCTGACGGGCTGAGCAATGGTGAACAATGGTGAGCAACGTCTCGGCGCGGTGACTCGGGGTCAATTGACCATTGCCCCACTGCCCCCGGGTCAGATATGAGCTGGCCGGTTCTGAAGTTTATCGGTACAGATTTGTGGGGTTTATAGTTCATTTATACGAGGAGAATTAATCAATTAAGACGAGAGTTGTAACGGAACGAATTGGATAATTGATCTCTGAAAGTATAGACGAGAATTCTGTATGGTGTCGGACGCAAAAGAATAGCACCATCCCATAATTTCCTGTGGGTGTCGCAAGACGCGACTAAGAGACCAGAGAATGGGCAGCAGCAATCTCTGAACATTGCAACAGCTACACTGCGATCGCCAACCCGCCTGCCAAGCGTGGCGATTATGGAACAACCCCCCCTCCGCCCTTGGAGGCCTATGTCCAGCAGTGGACGTCTTTAGGCTGATATGATGACGATAATAATAGACGAGAATCAATCATTCTGCCCAGCTTTTCCCCAACTATATTGGGGTCGGCTAAGTCGACTTCCAAGCGACTGCCTATCTGTTCTCCTTAACCCAGTATCGGAGGCAGGACTAGTGTCAGATTACTGGGTGTCCGTAACGACTGTCAAAAATCTAAAAAATGACAGCCTCCAGGTCGATTTGTAGACAGCATTAGCCTGTCTGACATATCGCTTAAATGGACCTTTTTAGTGCAGCCGTGAGACATACGCTTAGTTTTTGGCATAACTACCTTTTTTGTTATTTGTACCGTGCGTGTTTCATGTATGTGCTAAATAAATATTATTCTTTCCTTTCTTTCTATTTACCGATTTTTACAACAGTTTAACGTACTATCGGAGGTTCGGAGTACCCAGTGTCGGTATGTTATGGACGACCCATCCACGATCTAACCTCGGCAAGCATTGTCGGACACTGATCGATCTTCAAGGTTAACTTGAAGATCGATCAGTGTCCCGCTAAAAAGTAGTGAATCAAATATTGGCGGTTCTCTGCTGAGCCATTTAATTCTATTAATACATAAATTAGGTTAATTTAATTATTTTCCTACGAAATAAATTTCACATTTAAATATTTAGTAAGAAACAATGAACTACACAGCTTTAGTATTGTTGAACAAAACTGATTCCGTTGGAAATTGCTGTAAATAATAGACCCGTACAGCTATCCGGTTGACCACAGATAATTTTATCTTCCTCCCCGTGGCTAAAAGGGAAAATAATGCGCCACAATTAACACCAATTTTCGCTCGAAATTTCATGAATTCAACTCTATCCTAGTAAGGATATATATCCAAATAAGGAAAATCCGATGTGTTATGGGTTTTTGGTCGGTTATTTGAGTACTTGTGAAATTATCTGAACAACCTTATTTGTTGATTTTAAATACGTTTCCTCATTATTGATGAAATTTAAGGATATAATTTACTTACTATCTTCTGCCATCGGCTTCGCCCGTCATCACCTGCCTAGCCTTTTCCCAATTATATTGGGGTCGGCTTCCAGTCAAGCTGGATTCAGCTGAACACCAGTATTTTACGTGGAGCGGCAGGCTGCCTACCAGGCCTCCATAACCCATTAACTGGGTAACACGGCACTCCTTGGTAAGACTGGTGTCAGATTTTCTGGCTTCTGACTATCCGTAACGACTGCCAAAGATCTACAAATGAAAGCCGGGACCAACGGCTTAACGTGCTATCCGAGGCACAGAGGAGTCTCGGTATGTTAAGTTGGCCACCCATCCACAGACCAACCTAGGCATGCGTTGCTTAACCTTAAAGATCGACCCGTGCGGCTGTTTTTATTAAGCCACGAGCCATCGGCTCCGCCCGCGAATGTCGAAAATTATCAAAAGTAGCCTATGAGCTATTTCAGACTATTACCTATCGCTGTGCCAAATTTCAACCGGATCCCTTTATCCGTGATTCAGTAATAAGAATTATGATATTGTATTTATTAACCCAAAAACAAACAACAATCAAACTAGTTGTCAATAAAATCGGTTGCTGATTGGCGCAGATATCGCTGAAAAAACATTAAAAAAGCATTGAGTACAATTGAGAGCCACCTCCTTTTTTGAAGTCGTTTAAAAAGTAAATTGGTTAAAGCTATTAAAGAAAACAAATCGATTCAAAAATAATAACTAAACACATCTAATGTGAGACACGTCCAAGATTTCCGCTTTTTGAACATCGTCAAACACTACTTTGTCCCATAATCAAAGGACACCGTCTAAATGAATCATGACGTGTCATCATCACTTGCAATTTACAAGGACCAGCTGACGGAAACAGGACGTAACAGTATTCGTAACACTGACCCGGCCACCTGTCGCGGTGAATGTCAGTTTACGTGACGAATGATAAGCGGTGCAGCATTGCGAGTGTATCTTCACGCTTGTATTGGCCGAAGATATAGGCAGTGTGTGTGTCACATACGTATTCAACAACGTTTGCGACACTACCACACTGAATATTTGTTTTCAAGGTTAAGCAATGCTTACCGAAGTCGGTCTGTGAATGGATGGCTCCACTGTGCCTCGGAACACAACTTAAGCAGTTGGTCCCGGCGGTTATTTGTAGATCCATGGCAGTCGTTATGGAATGTCAGAAGCCAGAAAATTTGATACCAGTCTTGCCAATACGTACCGTGTTACCCAGTTTATGAGTTGAGGAGGTAACGAAGGTATCTGCTCCACGTAAAATACTGGTATTCAGCTGAACTCTTTTTGACCGGGAGCCGTTCCCAAAATAGTTGGGAAAAGGCTAGGCAGATGATGATGTAGTGACAACTATAACTCCACATTCATTCGGTTGTCATAAAACCTGTCGTCTCACAAAAATCCCATATCTAATTATCGCGCAATCAAAGATCTCCTCGCTATTTGAACATAGTTATACAACAGCCCGATAACAAGCATCGGGCAAGTTCCCATCACATCACCTTCTGGACGGAGGATCCCTTTTCAATTGAGGTTGCCGTACTTTTCACCCTGTTCCGCATACCTTTATATTTCTTTTCAGAGCTGTAGGCTAGGAAACACTGACCTAGTCTCAAAGAGATGTCAAAATGGGTACGAGTGTTATTTTTTAACCGACTTCAATAAAGGAGGAGGTTCTCAATTCGGTTATATTTTTTATGTTTGTTACCTCATAACTTTGCATTTATGAACCGATTTGAAAATGTCTCCTTTCATATGAATGGATTTATGTTCCGATTGGTCCCATAGAAATTTCATCAAAATCGGTTCAGAAGTTTGGTTTTTAAATCAAAAGAGCTGTTGAAAACAGAAAATACAAAATCCAAGTATACGAAATTCTGCCAGGGTTGCGGAATTTGTTCGAAAGAGTCCCCGCGGTCCTGGAACGCAAATGGCTTTAGAAAGAACATGGATGGGTTTTAGTCAGTAAGAGTCTGACACGCCCTTCCGCTCCACTCAGAGCGGAAGAAGTCATTTGATGATTTCTCATCCTTAAAAAAAAAGTATACGAAATTGCGTGTTTTGCTTTTCTATGACTTTCCAGAGGTGTTGTTAGGTGAAGGGTACAACTAAAAAGTGCAAAATAAAAAACGTTTTATTATTATTATTTTTATTAAACGATTTAGGAAATAGATTTTAATAACCGAGGAAGATCTTAGTGCTACATACAATTTCTTTGTTCGTTATCGTGCTACAGAGCCTTCCTCGAACCACCCAAAGTCACGGCACCCTTTTCTAGTCGCCTAAATCATTAGGTAAGGATGTAATATTTCGCTAGCCCAATTTCATGATATTTATTTCTATACTTGTGAGTCCTTTGTCTTGTAAAAATACACTTCTGGACACATCTATTGGCCTACCTTAGAGTTTAGGTTTCGATGGCCCCTACCGAAATAAGATTGCTGGATTGAACAAAAACTGTTGCAGTTTTAAACCTGATACATTTTACCATCTTTTTCGATCGTATTGTTTTAAATTTGAATTCAGAATACCATACGACATGGAGCTACGCCTAACAAGTCGGATATGCGCCTTGTTAAAGGCAATTGATTTTTGAATAAAAAACATGTTTTATCAAATAAAGGTTTAATTTAATAACGCGTGTTGCCTCCATGGGCATCTACCACAGCTCTCATACGATTAGGCATAGAGTTTATCAAACGCTTTATGCAATTTTGCGGGATCATCTCCCATTCCTCTTCTATGGCAGTTTTCAACTCCTGCATCGTCTGGGCAACTGGCTGACGAGCCCTAACACGTCTTTTTAGCTCGTCCCACATGTGCTCAATGGGGTTCATGTCTGGGCTTCTGGCTGGCCAGTCCATAACTGTGATGTTCACATCCCGAAGATATTCCCTGACGATGCCGGCCGCATGGGCTCTTGCATTATCATGCATAAAAAGGAAATTTGGGCCCACATAGTCCGCGTATGGTATCACGTGAGGTTCTAAGCACTCACGAATGTACCTTTCAGCATTTAATGTTGGCAGCCGTGGTCCTGTAACAACCTCAAGTTGAGTTTTGCCGCTCGCGGATATACCGCCCCAGACAGTCCATGAGCCACCGCCATAAGCAACCCTCTCTTCAAAGCAGCATTGTGCGAAACGCTCTCCCTTACGTCGGTAGACCTTCTTCCTTCCATCATTGCCATGTAACACAATTTTAGACTCATCAGAAAAGAGTACACGGCTCCAATCTTGCTGTGTCCAATTTAAATGACTGCGTGCGAAATGAAGGCGCGCTGTTCGGTGGGCTCGCGTTAGTTTGGGCCCATTAGCTGGCTTGTGTGGTACCATATCGCGTTCTTTTAACCTTCTCCGAACAGTTCGAGCGCTCACAGATACTCCGTGGAAGTCGCGAAGTTGGTTTTGTATCTCAATGGAGGTAAGGTGACGATTTCTCAAGCTGGTCGTCACGATGAATCGATCCTGCCTTTCAGTTGTGACCCGAGATCGTGGCCTTCCTTGGCGACGAACAAAGCCGCCA